>MLYV02000879.1:0-121288 GCA_001913855.2 Hermanssonia centrifuga
CCGCCGCGTGCTCAGCTCCCCATGGCCCTAGGAATGAGTATTCCGAATCCACAATGCTACCTTCTCTGTGCAATCCCTAGATAAACTGTGCTTTCCTTTGTGTGATTCGTATCCAGGCTGTTCTATCTTGTAGTCCGTGCGCGTTGTGTGTTCGTGAGGTCCGAGTCGTTGTCTGTAAGTTGTGTATTCGTGAGGTCTGTGTTGATGTCTGTAAGTTGTGTGTTCGTGAGGTCTGTGTAGCTGTGTCTGTGAGTTGTGTGTGTGTCGTTGAATCCTCTCGTATGCCGTATCCAGCTGCCCTAGGGAATGTCCGGGCTCTTGAGATCCTCGGGGTCTGCTCTCTTCCTATCTCCAGAATTCTCCTGTAGCTCTCATGCATCCCGACGTCCCATTGTGTTCTCCTCTGTCTGAGTGCTTTTGGTTCTCGCCTGGTATTCTCACTTACAGCGTAAAGCTGACGATTTGCTTCGACAGTCTCACTAGTGCCGTCATTGATAGTAAAGCCATAACGTGTGGGAGCTACGTCTTTTGAGGCCGTCTTTACCTCACCTCTGATTTGAGGCATGCGAGCTTTGATCTAAACCCCCGGGCCGTCTGAGTTATTGTAAGAGGTGGGTGAGAAGATGATGATGTACTTACCACTTTAAGGTCATCCTCGCTTGGTAGTACACTGTCAGGTAGGTTTTTCTCATCACAGGCCATGAACCATGCAGACACTGCGAGGTCATCAAGCTCAGTTGTACTGTCGACAAAGGCCTTCCGTGTGGAAAGAAGACATCGGAATTTGATGCAAGCGAGCAAGAGAAGTGATCGGCGCATTCCGTCAGTCACATCCCCAGCCTTTGGTCGAGCCTTCTTGATGGTCTGGGAAATGGTATCTTCGGTATCGGTGAGTTGATCAGCCCCACGCTTTAAAGACGGCGTTCCGAGAGACGTCAACATCACTCGTGGATGAGAGTGACTGCCAGCGGGTGTAGGTGTCGGTGTAGACATGAAAGAAGAGATTGTTTCCAAGGACGATGTCGGGGTTACCGTATTGATGATACGAGACCCATTAGTAAGAGGTCGGCGTGGAGCAGCAGGAGATACCTGAATCGGAGCTGGTGGAGTCACGGTGACCATGGCAGCAGGGCGTGGTTGGAGTGGAAATCTATGTGCTAGGTTTGATTTGCGCACAGGTATCTCGGGCCATTGAGATGATAGAGTAATCTGTAAGTGTGATAGGTAAATTATGGAGCAATGCGTATATAAGCTAAAGTACTTACATTGTCAATTACCTCATCGTCAGCCTCCTCTAGATCAGCATCATCAAGATCGGCATCGCCGTCGTTAGCAATTTCCCACTGCTCTTCTGCAGAAGTAGCAAGAGCAGCTGCAGCGTAAGAGCGTATCTGTGACAACGGGGGAGCTGCGGTGCGAGAGCGTATCTGTGATGAAGGAGGAGCTAATAATTTTGATTAGCTTTACATGTAAGGCAGATGACAACAGACTTTGATGCGTACGCTGAGAAAAATCGTTGTCTCTCGAACTGGACTGGGTGAGAGGTGGCTGAGCATCTGCTGTAGTATCACTAGCAGCTGAGGCGCGCAGAGAATGCTGATTTTTTGGACGAGAGGACTGCCGTAGTGATTCTTCTATAGGCAAGTATGAGTACTGTAATGTGAAAGGTGAATCACACTTACTATACGCTTGCATTCGAGCTGTAACGTGAGGTTCGCGGTGTCCACGACCACGAGGGAGGTCCTCTTGCGCAGCAAGGTCTTCTTCCATAAGGAAGAGATTGGGAGAGAAATGAATGTAGAAAGCCGAGGCTAAGATTGAGAGAAGTGAATGTGGGGGCTAGGTGAGAGAGGCACTAGCAGCGAATGAAGCGGGGGGGAAAGAGAACGAAGCTGTTGGTCAAAACGTCAGCATATGTGAGAATAAATACAAAGAAACCAAGATATATGGAGATAAAACGTACCAGAGATATATCCATAGATATACTAGCTATGGGTAGAAAGCGAGAGCAGCACTAGCTTGCCTTTGACACCAACCGTGGCGTGCAACCATCACAGCCAATATAACTGAAACCAAGCGGGAATCGGAGGTTTCGTCAGCTTAGGCACAAAGGATGTGTGAGGGTCTACGACGTACATTGAGAATCTCAAGCTGAATCTCCCTGATTATCCTGCTCTGTCTCTTTCATCCATTGCCCGTATTTCTCTACAGCAGCATGCCGTCCGCGCATTTATGCTCATTCTGTGGTAAAAGCTACAAGACGCTCGATGGTATTCGAAGGCATCTTGCTCATGCGATTCTGTGTCGCGCACAATACCGGAAGAGGGTCATGGAGCGCAGCATACGACAGAAAATATCAGATCCTTCCGATGAGTTGTCAAATCAACAAGTTGCAGCTAACGAGGATAGCGACATACCATTTCCTATGAACATCGACACAGATTGCTTTGACTCAACCGATATAGTGCCAGATACAGAACCTGTCAGCACGGAAACCCGTGCAAGATGTGCAGCTGTGGAGGATCTTGATGAGTCAGAGAAAGATGGTAGCTTTTGGGCGGAACCATATCCAACCTCACAACACGCTGGATTGGCATTTGGCAAAGCCACGACCAACTTCCAGAGAATCCGCGATGAGCAGATCAAAAGGGGTGCTGGGGTATTGGAGCCGTTCAAGGATGATGGAGAGTGGCAGCTGGCGAAGTGGTTAGTGAAGAACGTGGGACACAATCAGATTGAGGAATTCTTGCACTTACCAACTGTAAGTTTCGCACGCCTTTTTTGAAGCACTTTTCTCACTCGTCTAACACCAGATTCAGCAATCCCTTGACACCTCATATAGCAGCAAAGATGGACTTCTGAAAGCCATTGATGACTTACCACAAGGTGCAGGATGGAGGTGTACCGGCCTGACCGTAAACGGGGACCTCAAAGGAAACGACGGCATTGAGATGTTTGAGGAGGTAGAACTCTGGCATCGCGACCCAGTCGACTGTGTTTGTGAGCTTGTGGGTAACCCTGTCTTCCGGGATGCAATGAGATACAGCCCTGAGAAGTTATACGAAGATGCAGAAGGGAAGAGTGGAATATGGAATGAGATGTGGACGGGGGAATGGTGGTGGAAAACACAGGTACGTAGCACGCTCTGCTTAACCAAAAACAAGAAATAAAACTCACATCGGTAACTGTGTAGGCACAACTCCCTGCAGGTGCAACAATAGCTCCGATAGTCTTGTCTTCCGATAAAACAAAACTATCCCAATTCCGTGGAGACAAGAGTGCATGGCCGGTGTACTTGACAATTGGAAACATAGCGAAGGAAACACGTCGACAGCCTTCAAAATATGCAACGATTCTCCTTGGTTATCTTCCGGTCCCAAAGCTCGACTGCTGTACTGAGAAGACAAAACAGACCACCCGTTATAATCTATTCCACCGGTGCATGAAAATTCTTCTCAACTCACTCGTTCTCGCTGGAAAGGAAGGGGTCAACATGATATGTGCGGATGAGCAGCTTCGCTGGGTATTCCCAATCCTTGCGGCTTATGTTGCGGACTACCCTGAGCAATGTTTGGTTGCGTGTTGTAAGGAAAACCGGTGTCCTGCATGTGCAGTTGATCCGAAAGCTCGTGGTGAGCATTGCAGTTCAGGCGAACCTACACCCATGCGCGACCAGCACGAAGTCTTGGGAATTCTACGAGAGGGTATGCTGGGAGCGACAAAGGTCGGCGTCCATGGACTTCGGCCAATCTGGCCCCCTTTTTGGAAGGACTTACCACACACCGACATCTTCAAATGCTCGACACCCGATCTTCTTCATCAGCTGCACAAAGGCGTGTTCAAGGACCATCTTGTGAAATGGTGTAGTGTTTTGGTTGGAGAAAAAGAGCTCGATGATCGTTTCCGTGCTATACCCTCTCATCCAAATCTCCGCCACTTTAAGAATGGCATCTCATCCGTTTCGCAATGGACAGGACGCGAGCACAAAGAAATGCAAAAGGTCCTTGTCAGCCTCCTAAGCGGCGCTGTGGAATCCCGTGTCATCCGCGCTGTATCTTCCATCCTCGACTTCATCTATTACGCCTCGTTTCATTCTCACACATCCCGCACCCTCCGCTCTCTTCAAGCCGCTCTTGACGAGTTTCACAAACACAAGGACGTGTTCATTGAACTCGAAGCGCGGTGTCCAGATCACTTTAACATTCCCAAAATTCATTCTATGGAACACTATGCGCAGATGATCAAGCTCCTCGGAAGTGCTGACGGATACAACACGGAGTTGCCTGAACGGTTACACATCGATTACGCAAAAGATGCCTACCGCGCTAGCAACAGACGTGACTACACAATTCAAATGGTCAACTGGCTTCGTCGCCAGGAAGCCGTCGATCGCTTCACGGTTTACATCCAGTATGCTCGACCACCGCCGGCAATTGCGCCAGTAAATAAAAAGAAAACCGAGCCCGGCACTCTTGTCATTCAAAGCACTTGCGGGACGGACCCATTATTCTCCCAGCTTCCCTCTGCATCCTCTTGTATCTCCCGGACTCCTGCGCGCGAGTTGAAGAACATCAGCGCTGCTCGTATCATCAGTGACCATAAAGCTACGCAATTCCTACCTGCTATGAAGCACTACTTACGCAAGCACGGATGTCTCCTATCACCCCAGCCCTTTGACACCTTCGACTTGTACAAGAGAGTCACAATCCAACTGCCAAAAATCTCGGAGACCAGCGCCGCACATTGCAAGGACGTTGTACGCGCCATCCCACCCATGCCACGCAAAGGCCGTCGACCAGCAGAACCAGCGCATATGGACTTTGCGTTAATGAGGGTCTCTGATCAGAACGAAGCAACAATCGGGACACCATTGGCTGGTGAGTCAGAGTTATAACTCGAAGCTTGTGAATTCTTTTGAAGAATCAATATGTTCTTTCAATTCAGGCTTTCGCGCAGCGCAAGTCCGCGTTCTGTTCGTTCTACCAGAATATTTCCATGTCTCTACCAAAATACCTCTTGCTTATGTTGAATGGCTCACGCCATTCCGTCACCCTGATTCCGACAATGGTTTGCTCTGTATCAATAAGTCTACTCGCATGCATCTACCTCACTCGGAAATCATACCTATCGATCGTATAGCTCGCTCATGCCACCTGGTCCCTTCGTTCGGCCGTGTCAAAAATCCTCAGTGGACGTCAGAGAATGTGGCAGAGCTGTGTCACAAATTTTGGGTGAACCATTATTTTGATATACATTTATTTGCGATGATAAAAGCACGTCGTCGGGGCTGTTTATAATCTACACCATGTATCACGAAACTATACTAGATAAATAGAAATCAACTGTTGTATAGTAGCGAGTGATAGCTTCTCATAGTTTACTCCCTCTATATCGACCTCATCATAGCAAGTCTGTCAAAACTTCGAAACTGATATAATGCTTAATTTACCATAGAATATGCTATATTATCAGTCTCTCCATAGAACCGCTGATGCAATCGACACTCTGATAGCTACAGATATCAAGTGAGAGACATCCGCTGCTCTGTAGCCGCGACCACTTTCCTGATGTTGCCTCTCATACTTGCATATGCCGATTGCTAACACATTGATGATTGAATAGGCAAGTTTTTGGTGTCGGTCCTCGCAAACTGGCTGCTTCGATCACTCAGGCAGAAATGACCGCAGACGCTAACGAGTCTGATTTCAACGCTTTGCACAACGAAATGCTCGCCGGTCTGGGAATAATAGTGCAGGCGGTCTAGTACTAGTAGCTCCTAATCTTATTGTCCTATATACCGTGAATAAATGCAATTTCCATTCCTGATATCTGTCTATGGTGTGATTTGAATGGGCATTCCAGTATCCGAAACATATATGTCAAAACCGTGACAATTATTACAGGACTATAACCTTTGCTGACCATCTGAGATAATCAAGGGTAGCACTGGTGAACTGTCTCATTACAGGTGACAACATAAATGACTCGGCACAAAGGGGCGGGTGGGCCATTGTGATCAGGAAGGCAAGTAAGTACAAGTGAGGAGAAAGGATGATATATACTGGTCAGACCGCTTGCCAGACCTGGTGAGTCTTTCGGCGGTGGGCAATCTTATCGTTCTAGATAAGCACTGACAAGGTTGATGCGGTTTTGCTGATGGTTCTGCACCAATGAGAAGCCTCACGTGCGATTTGTAAGCATTTCCGCGCTTACCCCAAGCTGACCCTAAGTCAGGGTTTTTTGCTGCTGAAGCGCGAGGCGCCTGATTGCAGCGGTGAGTGATTTCCCCTGGCACTGTCCACATTTGGACAGGGGAATATGCCCTGGCATATTTTCGGCCGCCTGCGGCGTGCAAATGCCCTGGAATGACCAATTTGCCTCGTCCCGGGGTTTGCCTTCAAACTCGCAACTTGCCGCACTTTCGCTCTCCGCACTTGTTCAACACACTTTTCGTAGCTCTCGTGCACTTCGCCTTACTGGCCGCCGAGTGCCAATTACTGCGGGGTTCGCATGCGTGACTAACGGGTAATCGCCGGTGGAAAGCGTTAGCCGACATATGTTCACGTGCAGAGGAGGAGGAGGAGGGATCTGCGAGTCGGCGCGTCGCGGGCCACAGAGACACGGTCACATGACCGAGATCATCTCGGCAAATCCCGCCCACTGCCCATAATCATTTATTCTGACAGCATCTCGACGTCTTCGACCACGAAGTCAACATTAATAACAGTTAAGCTGCTCAACCACAAATTTAACAAATGATACTTGCCAATTCACAAACACGAACAGAATGCCACCGAGACCCCCAAGTAAACAACGGACGAAGGACCCCCTGGCAGGTATGCCGGAGGATACCAAGGCCGCCATACAGGTTCGCAGTAGGCTGGCTAGTTTCAGCTGAGATTTGATACTAACTGTCTCCGAATGCTAGAAAATACTCGGAGATTATTCTCCTCGAGCAAATGCTTCTGGAGGTTCTGACATAGCACGTCATCTCGCAGACAAAGATCCAGCCGATATCGAGAAACTCATGGCTGCGTTGTCCAGTATGGACATCCCAGAGCCAGATCTTGACAAGTTTGATTATTCCACAGTGCCAGTCAAAAATAAATCATTCTGGGTCATGCAGCTTACCCCTGATGGGTTCGTCACGAGAGATGGGCAGTTCGTTCAACAGTATACACCAGGATGTCAGCCCAACTTTCAGTTAATCGTATGTGGGTCCAATTTCCTTCGATGCATCTAACAATTACCGATCGATATATACTCTGTGGCTCCTCCCGCAGATGATGAGAGATCGAGCTTCCGAGTGAGCGCAACGCCTCCTCAACCCGGAATGCCATCATCTGCTTTCATCCTCACGTAAGTATGATTGGTGTGTGTTATTATCTTACCGTCTCCTGAATGATTGGTGGGGGCAGCTCTTTTAAACGTGCAATCGCTTGCCCCTTGCCTCCCCTGCGCCAATCTCTACCTTCCCAGCTAATCATCGCTCTCAAACTGAGCCCTCACATCGACACCCTTCGCCCTTTCCTGAATTCCTTACCCGCGCCATTCGAGTGGCGACTGGAAACTCCGTGCGTACATTGTATTTATATATACTGACTTGTCATGGTTGACTTACGAGAACTGGCAGAGAGGAAGCCCAGGAAGTAGCAGAGGGCGTATACGACAGAAACAAAGAAGGCGTTCTCACAGGACTTTCCACAGCTGAATCAGAGAAAACTCTCGGAAACCAAGCCGTCGCGCGTAAAGATAGACTCAAAGCAGTCAGGCATTACACAGAGGCTATCGAATGCCTTCAAGACGCGCGGGCCCAGAGTCCCACTGAAGACGAGTTGAAGAAGATCAAGAGTCTTGTGAGCGTGTGCTATGCAAACCGCGCGGCGGCATGGTTGATGGAAGGGACTGGACAAGACCCGAAGAAAGCTTTGGAGGATGCAGAGTGTGCAGTAAGGTTCGATGAAACCTACGGAAAGGCGTAAGTGGTCGGAATTCTTTATCACACGAATTCTGTTCATGAGATTCCAATTTACAAGTTACTATCGGCAAGCCAAGTCCTATCAGCTGCTAGGAGATAAAGTAGCAGCCATCGACATTCTGTCTGCCGCCTTGCAAAAACCATCACTCACCTCCGACAAAGGTCTCAGCGATTTTCTCGTACAACTTCAAGAATCCTCTCTCAAAGACGAGTGATGTTGGCGACTTCCAGGACTTATGGCACAGATAAAGAGGATGTCCGGAAGGGTTATGGGCCCCATCGATCTCTAGGCGAAACCATGATCAGTTCAAGACGGTTTTGATGTACAACATATATTTCTGAATCCATAGTACAACGATGTGTGTAATCGACATCGTGGGATTGGGTTAGTAAAAGCCTTCGAGTGGGGCTGAGCAAACTGTAGCTGCACCAGTGGAAGCTTGTTCTATGCATCTTCGCCATGAGACAACCGACCGTCTGTCTCACAGTTCCCATGGCTTCAGTCTGCTTGTCGCTGTTGATATGCTAGGTGGATCTTTCTGTATCAATTATGCATTATCAGTGACCAGATCTTGAGTACCGTACTGATAAATTGACGCATACACTCAGCTCTTCTGGTATGATGCGATTGTTGGGTACCTGATCCGTCTTCCCTTGGTGAAGCAGATCTCTTACTTCCTGAAGCGAGAGTTCTCGAGGCTCATCCTCCAATGGAGGCGCGGTGGCCAATGAAGGTGTGGTGGTCGATGGGGGCGTGGTGGTCAACGGAGGTGTGGTGGTCAATGGAGGCGCAGTGTCCAATGGAGGTGCGATGGTCAATGGAAGCGCAGTGTCCAATGGAGGTGCGGTGGCCGATGGAGATGCGGATGTGGTCTGAATTGCCACTGTGCTAGTGCTTGCTGAGGGCTGTGCAACCTTGGCAACCTCCTCCTCTTTCTCCTCCATCACAGGCACACTTTTCCGTCCAGGGATGTCCTCGACAGTCAGGTTTTGGCTATGTTTCCTTCATAATCACGGTTCGTTCTAAGATCATTGCGAATGACTGGCGCGTTTACTTACGCGTTAAAATAGTATAACTGTGAGCGGAGGATAACATCATCTCGCTCTGCTGGGCTCTTACTGTTGAGACCAACGGAGTTCGCAATAGTCATGAGACCTTGCTTGTTAGTATAGGTCGAGTATATCAATTCCTGGGGATCCAGATATCAAATATCGGAACGCACCATGTATGTCTTGTCTGTCTTGAATGGGTATTTCATATATTTGCTGACAATTTCATCTCTGCTAATTCTTCGCTGCGGAGGCATATTGCCACTGAGGGTTGTAGCACGTACCGTAACTTCGGAGGATTTGACGGTAGAGTGGCGCGTCTGAATTGTTTCATGGGGATAAGGATGAGATCAATAACGTATATTGACCATAGTTATCCTTCTTTACTAATACATATAATAACGTGTGATTACCTGTTACACCATTCATTACTGTGCGAATAAATCGGCCATCTAAACCCGACCCTCGCTGTTGGTGTATCGCATCGCTAAACAACTCTGCATCTCCAGCCATTGCTCCTGAATTTATCTCGTCGCTTTTGTTGGCCGTCTCATTAGCTTCCTTCTAATTGAATGTCTGGCACGAACAAGCTTGCTACGGAAAGAAATCAGAGAGTTGTACTAGAGCTTGCGAACCTACCTGGCAACGGTGAGTATCTAGCCACTTGTCTGTCTGTTCGAGCTTAAGTAGAATTCCTGTATCCGCTCAGATGTTTGCGCAGATTGCAAGGCCAGGACACCTAGATGGACGTCCCATAACTTGGGAATATTCATATGGTCCGTCTGTATCGTCCGATTCATTGGTACGAGCGCTGATGACATGGTCCAGCGTAAGCTGCGCTAGCATCCATAGAAAGATCGGCACCCATATCACCAAAGTGTACGTGTTCAACTAACTTGTTCAAGACGGCGACTGACACGACCTGCTTAGGAAGAGTGTGACCCTGGACTCATGGACCAAAGAACAAGTCGAAGTCGGCATTTATCCCTTTGCAGGTATCTAGTACCCAATTGACATCCTCCCTCTCTTTGCATCCCGCAAAGAACATGAAACAGAACGGCAACATCAAGGTTAATGCCAAATACAACCCAGACGAAAGACGACATCCGCCTCCAGCCAATATGATCGATTCTGAAAGAGACAGTGAACTGGAGAAATTCATTCGAGGTGTGTACATATATCCAACTGACGCGTATACGAACGAATATTCAACTTGCGAATAGCAAAATACGAGTTCAAGTCCTTCATGGAACGTCCTACGAAAGCTGTTAGCTCGAGCTCGAGCTCGGGACCCTCGGTGTTAAGTTCTTCTCGCCAGCTGGACCGCTCCGCTACTGTGGCTGCTCTACTGGGGCCTTCCCGGTCAGCATCCAGTGTTTCACGCGTTCCAAACACTCGACAAGCGACAGCACCTCCTGAGAAGACCATCCCAGCCGTACCCACTACTACCCCGTCTGTTCCGCCTCAAAGCTCTGCACCGTCGGGAAACACATACTCTTCATCACAGTCGTCTTCAGTTGTTCCGTCCTCGCAGCCTGGAGCAGCTCGAGCGCCGTTGCAATCAGCCTCCCAGCCGACTACCGCGTTTCCTATGCAAGCAACAACAATGGCACCTCAGACGCACGCGGCTCCGGCCAATCCCATCTGGAGCGGTCTTCAGTCTCTCCAGCCCTCACAATCTGTAGATGCCACGCTGCCGTTGCAGATAATGAGCACACCGACTCCATCACAGCCGATACCGATGTCGGTAAACAGCTCGTCACAATATGTTCCCGCAACCAATCCATACAGTGGCCTATCAGTTAGCCCGTTCTCTACGATACCTTCCTCCTTTTCGCAGACGGGCATCTCGCCTGGTACTGTGGGTAGGAGCATGAGCCTTAACTCGGGACTGAGTGCAACCCCAAATTACACGAACGGCCTTTCGCCTTTCCAGCCCTCCCCCATCAACCCTTCTACCCCTCTACCCCCAATCAGCAATACACCCAGTCCGAATCCGTTTGCACAGCAGATGCTCCAACCTGTCGGCAATATGGGCGGCGCTGCTTTGGGATTCTCGGGTACTATGACAGGTATATCCCCACAGCCTCAATCCTCATTCGGCGTTCCCCCTCCTAGCTTTATGAGTCAGCCATCGTATCAACAGCAACAACCGGGACAGATGTTCCAAGCGCAAGGACAGCTGCAATTCTCCCCTGCGAGCAACCCATATATGCAGGCTCAAACGTCTGGTACATCATATATGGGTATGCAGTATGCTGGCACACCGCCACCATTCACCACGCAATCCCTGCCTCAAATGCAACCTATGCAGCAGCAGCAGCAGCAGCAGTACTATCAGCAACAACAACAGCAACAGCAACAACAACAGCAACAACAACAACAACAGCAACAGCAGCAGCAACAACAACAACAACAAGGATTCGGTGGAAGTAACCCTTTCACCAGTTGGATACAGCAGCCGCCAGTGCAACAGAGTGGGTATCAAAATTCCTGGGGTGGGATGCAATGAAGGAACAGCAGAATGACTTTTTAAGCATCGTATTGACCTGGTAGTATTTTATATCGGCATTAATCTGGAATCTCATGCTCTAGTTTATCATCTCTCATTCGGTGTGCCATCAACTAGGAGATAGCACTTACCTACGGTATTCCACAGTAGTAAAGGCGACCTAGGGCCTTTTGCGAACTGCTCTCAGGTGATACGACACAATGAGGTAAACCTGCGCGTCATATTATCAACGTGAGACCTTCCACTCTGTCCCCACCCATAATTCGTTCATTCTTCGCTTCACATCTCACCAGTCTTCTCACCCTCTCAAGTATCGTCTCCGGTTCGAGGTCGAGGTGTAACGATAATGCGGCAGATTCAATATCCGTCCGCCGGATCCTCGGGCCCCAAATGGACCCTGTATAAGTGTCCACCAGCCGTATTTGCTCCAAAGTCTCCTGCCCCGGATAGAATATCATAGCAGCTATTGAGCTCGGCGGAAGCAGCATGCCTTGGCCGAGATACAGTGTACGGAGGTTAGGAAGGCCTGATAGCAGCGGCGCATTGTGTGCTAAGGGCCCATGTATTCCAAGTTGGTCTGACGGGAAGCATACATTGGTGAGGGTGATATGCTCGACGTCAGACCACGTAGAGATTGCTCGAAACATATAATAAGTAGCTTCTGGCACGATCTATATATGTTGCTAGTAAGTACAGAAATAACAACAATCACACGTTCACTCACAGCGATTGAAAAGTGATGTCCTGGATCCGGACCCAACCACATGAAGCACTTCGGGCTGCAACAAGAGGAGTACCACTCACTACTAGTGTCATCTTTTAGATGAGTGAAGCCTTACTTGACCGATACAAGAGCATCGTAGATGTACTGCAGACTTGGGCTGCTGACATGAGAATTCAGGCATAGCGATAGAAGATCGAGCGAGAGGGGCGAGGCAGGCGGTTCGCCTGAGTTGGCTGAAGACGAATTGCATCGCATGAAGGCCGCCGCAAGATACCGGAATACGTCAAAATCAGCAGTCCCTCCTGCTAACGTTACCTCTACTGTCCTAGGAGGATAGGCAGGAGGATAAGACGTCTTTGAGAAAAGGGAGAGCTGGCGAATAGTATGGAATTGCAGTCGACTGTATAGAATACGGGTCCCGATATCGCAGAAAGATGAGTTGACGCATAGAACATCGCCCGGTACTCCGTGTATCTGTAAAGCAAAGGACAGGATTTCTGACCAAATCTCGAAAGGTAAGTCAAATAGAACTGTCATCGAGGGTAGACTCTGAGAAGTCGTCGGCGTCTGTCTTACTTTCTCAAGTGGTGATAAGTTAGTCAATTCCGCGTTTGCAGTAATAAAAATACAAGTTGAATTGATCAAGCAAGGAATATACTATGAGAGGTATAGAGCACGAAGGACGAGGGAGTTTGTGTCAGATAGAAAACAACGCAACTGTCATCTCACTACTAAGCAACTCAACGTTCAATCGTCGCTGTCAAGATCGACCTTATGGATCATATCAAAGTTAGTCAAACAAATGCAGAGTCGTATAACGTTCAAGAACCACTCACAACCTCCGCTGTCTTCTTCCTTCCTCGTGTAGCGGCAGCTCTTGTGCCTGTGGCTCGTTGAGAAGGAGCGAAGCTAAGTGTAGCCTGTTTTGATGATGCAGCAGTAGCAGTCTTCTTGGCGGGGGCCCTCTTCGCCTTGGCAGTCGTTTGGCTGTACAGTTATGCGGTGAGAACCAATACACCTAGCATCGCTTCCTAGTACACAGTGAACCTACCTGAGGACAGCGGCCCTATTTGTCCGCTTGACGGGTGTAGGAGCCTGCTCTTGGTCCTCATCCTCATCTTCTTCGTCGGAAGATACCTATTTAGAATGGGTTAGCACCTTTCAATCGACAGGATTGCTTTTTTACATACAGCCTTCTTTTTGCCCTTTCTTGCAGGTGCTTTTTTAGCTGGTGCAGCAGTAGCTTTCCTACCCCTTGCAGCAGGCTTCTTCGGGGCAGGCTCTTCGTCAAATTCAGACCCGCCGACATCCACGTCCATCATCATCGAGTCTACAGATTCCGCATCTGAGTCTGCTTTACCTTTGCCCTTTGCCTTTTGTGAAAAGTTAATAAACAGAGAGAACTTCAACAACTTTAGGCTTGACCTTGGGCTTGAGACTCTGGCCAGTTTGGCGTCTTTCGAGATACCGTTGTTCGTTTTCTTGTCTGACCTCTCCAACCTGGTCTACACGTCAGAAGCGGCGATGCAGGGTGGCATGATTTGGACTTACGAGCTCTTCCACATTTTCTTCTTCCAGCTCAACGTTGCCACCTTTCGCCTGTACGCTCTTCAAGACATCCTTAAGCTCTGCAACCACATGACTGAGTTATTAGTAGTCAGTAATACGCCCTTGTACTTGCGGCTACACACGCACGTTGTAATGGCATGTATATCATCCTTGTCTACGAATGTTTCGATTGCATCTGACATACCCAGCTGTGCAAGTACTTGAAGTTCCTGCGCGGCCAGATATTCTTGTACCAGAGTCTCGACGCGCACCCTGGACAGTTTTTCCGATGTTGTCAACTCTGGATCGTCAATACTCAATTCAGGCTGTTCCACCACAATCTTTCCGCCTCGATTGATTTTCTTCGATCGATGGAAGACTAAAACGTCTCGTGGGTTTGCAATGCGACCTTGGAATTCCTGACCGAACCGTGCAGGATTTGTCATTTCGCTTACGCCAGTTGTGTCCACCTGCGGTATGTTAGACGAGGCTTAAGCTACGCAATGGTCCTCAGACAAACCTTCAGCCGGATGAGAGGAAGCATTGGTGGAAGTTCTTCGTCTCCTTCCCTCCTTGCGCGCTCATTCCTTTCTTCCCATTGCCGTTTGGCCTGCTCGATCAGCTCGTTCACCTGCGGGCAATAAGTAATTTTGTAGGGAAAAGGACATCAGGACTAACTCTGTCTTTCAGGAGTTGGGTGATGGCAGCGCGATCATTTAAATCCAATTCTCCAGCATCCGCGACATCGCTGAGCCGCATTTCGTCCAAGACGAAGGGCCTTACAGTTTGCAGCGTAATAGGCTTCATAACGTAGTCTTTACCGTGGACTTCTAAGATCGCCACCTGTCTATATTTTATAATTATAACACTTTCAACTGCAACGAAGAAAGAAAACATACTTCTCTAGTGCCTCACCGTCTGATAAAGATGTTGCTACTGACGATCCTGGCTGGCAAATACGGTATCGTTTTCCGGCAACAACCTCGGGGTCTATGCGACAGTCGTGCTCATGCCCCCACACCACAAGGTCAATACTGTTATCGAACATCCCTTCTGGAACCGATTGCTGTGGTCCATGAGGTACTCTATAGGAGATACGGATCGGTGAGACTGGAAAGGACGAATCAAAAAGCTGCCTGACCTGTTCTGATGCAGCAGGAATACGTTGAACCAATCGTCTTTGTCTCTAGGCATAAACATGTGGACTCGGTTGCTCCGCAGCTCGAAATGCATACGGGTGTCCTTCACATTTCCGACACCGTATAGGGCCAGTTTTGTTTTTCCTTTCCGTAGAAGGATAGGCTTAATGCTAATGCCATTGTCCTGGGCTTCAGCGTCATTGAGAGGAAGGTCGATTTTTCCCATGTAATTTATCAATCCGCTCACAGAGAGCATATCAAGAGCACACAAGGCTCCCTCCTACATTAACCGGAAAATCAGTCTAGAAAATGTTACATGAGAATGCAGACTGTGCTTACAGGACCAGCACCTTGTGGGTCGTCATGATTTCCGTGAATGGAGAAAACAGGCATGCCAATGTTCAGATTCGGATCCTCATAATTCACTGCTGGGAATCTAGAAATTTGCACGTCAGGTATCGTTACGGTTCTTGAACGTTAGGTACCTACGAGTAGCCGGATGCTTTGCCTTCATCCGGATCACTCAGAAGCTCCATTTGGATCGGTCGGTCACTCAGGGTATATTCACGCAAAAGAGCCATGACTTGATAGAGGGTATCTCGTGAAGGTCGATTTTCGTGGAATAAGTCTCCTGCAAGGAGCACAAAATCAACCTAATCGTGACAGGCATTGGTTAGTGGGAGGGTACTGACGTGGTACGAGGAAGACACATAGAAGAATCTATCCAGACGAAAGCAATTCGCTGTATTCGCAGCGTTACCTTCAAATGGTACAGATCCAAGTCTTAATATCTGCGTCAAACTGGATGAAAGGACATACATCGTGTTTGACAGCTAATCGGAGAATTTCTTTGAAGGTGTTGATAGAGTCCTGCCCGCGCACAGGGTCTCTTTCCATGTATCCAATATGATTGTCAGTTGCAAGCATTATGCGAAACGTATCTTCAGGACCTAGTACAAGATATTTTGTCAAAGACACTAATAGTTGACCGGTGAAACACTTGCACTTACGAGCATCCTCGAGTGTCACTGCAGCATTTGATGTTCCATCTCGCTCCTCGAAGTCTGACATGACTGTAAACCAGACAAATAAGTCGAATTCAGCGGAAACCGTTGACGTGCGGGTGGCGGAGAGTAAGTTGCAAACCGCGACTGTGACCATTAAACGCGTTACTGTCACACGTCACGCCAAGCCGTTGGTTTTGATAAACGCCTTTGAGCGCAAGCGGTGTGTGCTGTCCGTCAAAAGCTGTTGCTCCCATCTCCTGCGGTTACTTTGGCTAGCGACTCTCTCTTTCTCTCGTCTTGTACTTAGAACGTTTGGTTATTCGGCGAATAAACAGACGGTGATGGCTCCTCCATCTTCTCAAAATACCCACTCACGGGGCGCTGTGGTACGCTTCTTCTTGGGTCGTGTGCAAGAGGAACGAAATCTGAGTCCGTGATTCTAGATGGGTACTGTGTTGTTCTACCTGGTGGCTGCTCTCGCGGTGAGTTTACCTTTGTACTGTTACAGTCATAGCTGGTGCTTATTTGAGCGTACCAGATGGTGGTAGCGTACGTCCTTCCCCTCGTGCCATCAGACACATCCTATTGAATTAACGCTACCTTCAAGTAACAAATGGGTACTCAACAAAACCGACGTGCCGCTTTTCTTCCTGTTTTCGCAACTTGTTATTGCCGTCGTGTTGTTCTTGATTGCACACGCTATGGGGCTGTTGCAGGTTCCTCTTGATTTCGACACACAAGTACTCAAGGGCCTCATTCCAACAATCGCTTTGAACGTCATCGGTCTTAGGTGCGTCTCTCGTATCCTTCACTCGTTTTCCATTCTGAAACTCTCTACAGTTTCAGCAATTACACCCTCAAGTATGTCGATGCTTCCTTCTACCAAGTTGCACGAGGCATGGTGCTGCCCTTTACTGTTTGCACCTCATACGTCTTTCTCCACTCGCGCCCCTCGCTCTTGGTGCTCCTGGCATGTTCTTTCGTCACCTCCGGTTTCTTCATTGGAGTCTTCCTTGACGGTACTCCTGTTTCACTCGTTGGTATTTCCTTTGGCGTTGCGAGTTCCATGATCACCGCCATGCACTCTGTCGTTATCAAAAGAAGTTTGGAGGTCGTCAAGGGCAGCGCTCTCCATCTCTCGTGGTATACCAACTTTGTCAGCGCCCTCATTCTGCTGCCCCTGTTGCTTTTGACCGGCGAGGGACCTGGTGTACATGAACTCCTCTTCAGCAACCCTATCGTACTTGAGGGAGAGATCAGCCCCTTGACAGCCTTCATGTGGGGATCGGCCGTCACTGTACGTACTCTCTTCGTCCAAGCTATCTGAAATTTAAGACCGTGCTTGCTATAGGGTGTTCTCGGTTTCTTGATGAGCATTGCTAGCCTGCTATCCATCAAAGTCACATCTCCTATTACGCATATGGTGTCTTCTGCAGTTCGTGGAGTTGCCGCATCGGTGCTTGGAGTTTGGTTCTTCGAAGACATTATCAGCAAGTAAGTAGTCTATAACGTTATCGTCCTCTTCAATCACCAACATTCACCCCAGCGGTCGTGCCGCATCAATTGGCACAATTCTCTTGGGCTCAATATACTACACCTGGGTCAAGCACCAGGAATCACAAACCCCCAAGGCGTCATACGATCGTGTGCCTCCAGAGGACCTCGAAAAAGGCAGCGGAGATATGTCTCCAACGAAGCGTAACCGTACGCCGGAGGATTAAGCCGGGCATTCTTTAATCCTATGTCTCGCTTTAAGATGAGCTTGATACCCGCTCGTCCGCGGTCTCGATTCGTACTTTTAGAGCCAGGAATGACAGTCTATGCTTGTATTTAAAGGATGGTACTAGTAGAATCAGGCAAGGTCCTGTAATCATTTGGATACAGAATGAACCCGAAATATCCTCAGAAACGGATTCCATAGCGATCAAACCTCGCACATAATATAAGTTGAGAATTGCATGTGGATTCACGGACAACATAAGATATGAGAGATATTACATTGTAATTATCAAGTCTAGCCCTCTTGAGATGCAGCCTTCCGAATACAAACTTAACAATATCATACAACCTAATACGTATAATAAGAGAGCGACGAGGCCCCTACTGTTAGAGTGGTATACAACGAATTTGCACGTTCAAGTCTGCAGCTTTGCGCCGGTCCCTGCCGTTGTGCTCGATGCTCGGCCAGCACGTTCCAAGCTCCCGTCTACTAATTCAAAGGCCGGCCTGTACCGCTCCTCATGGGTGCAAATATCGTCTACTGCGTCCTGGAGCTCCTGGAAATCGAAACTGCACTCGCCGGAGCTTCCCATACACATCTCCACAGGGTTCAATTTGAGCGGGACGAGATCGTCGGGGAAGCCGTTGGTAAGCGTTGCTGAAGAGGGGGCGGCATATGCGTCGAACGAGTTGAACGAGATATTAACGGTGGAATCTGGCAGGTCGGAGGGTATTGAGTCTAGGGAGTCCGAGGGCGCACAATGAGGTGAATTATTGCAGCAGGGTTGAATTAACAAAGCAGGATTACGGAAGGTGTTGAAAGTGGATCCAAGTGATGTATACCTGAGTAGGACGTAAATCATAGGTAAAACGACTCAACGTGAAAACGTATTCACCCTTCATCATATAAATGGCAATATGGTACTTTGAGATCGCGGAGGAACGTCCAGACGTCGGCGTACGTCCAGTCTATGATCGGATTGATCCTCTCAAAGCGCGGCCATCCAGGGTCGGTGGGATTTCTGAACCCTAGCTTGGCTTTGGGCAGGACCGGAGTAGTCATTAGCGACCATGATAGCAATGCAGAGCGACAGCGTACCTCCGTGCGGGTCGGTGCGCCGGGTGCCGATGAGAATCGCCTCTATGTGTGGGAAGCGCTCCTTGTATACGGCAAGTGCGTGCTTCATGTCTATACCTTTCCCTTTCGCAGATTGGGATGCACTGGGTGGTTCACAGCCGTCGTCCGGGCCATAATGGAATAGTTCGAGATGATATGCGTCGGCGGCGGCGTATATGAAATCCTCCAGAGTGGAGAATGGTGATGGCACAGGGATGTAGAGTGCCGGTATTGGTTTGCAGGGTTGGTCTGTAGGAGTTCTACGGCCTACTGCCGCTGTCAGGAGATGGAGGAGGACAGTGCCTGAAGTCATGAATTAGTGTTGCATCCATGATATCGAGCTGCTCACGACCCGGATGGCCGTCGGTGCACGTACTAGCCATCCAGGATACGCTCGCTGCGCATTGGAAGGACTGCCCAACGTACAATCCTTGCCTCCGTTGAAGCTGATAGATACGTGGTCCTGCCTTGTGAACTGTTAGATTATCTCAGTGCAAGAGTACCTCTTGTTACGCACCCAAATGAGTCTATAGCATCATCGATAACCCCTAAGGCCTCTTTGACGAGGGGAGCTAATGGCGATTGCGACACCGAGAAATCGTAGACCTCTTTGGAAACCTGGCGATAGTCGACTGGCTTCATGTTAGGTTGTGTGCTCAGCGAGTGCGAGATGGAGGAGATGAAGAGAGAGGCTGTGTCACTCAAGCTGTGGTTTTATCCACCACCTTGCCACGTCCGAACGCCTTTTGCATCCAGAAGTATCACATCCTGACAAACCTGCTCCCTCTTTGCTGTCACCCCCGCGGACAAATATCGGCCAACCCCGCAACAGGGATGTCGACTCGGACGTCCATCACCCAAGCCTCGTACAGGACCTGCGTTCATCTGCCCTCAAAACTCGACCATCAACAGCCTGCTCAAATGTTTTCGCATCCCTCTGTCTATTCAAATTCACTCCGCCCCGATTCCCGTTGTCTGATTTCGACCAGCAGAATTTTAGCGGTCTAACTTTGTGCTCCCGGGCCCAACTTTAGACTTTGGTTACCCATCTGTGCCAATACCAGCGGATTACTACGTGCGACCGTTCTCGTTCCTTCCGTCTTCCAGGAATCACTCTCGTTCACACAGGATGCAGCACGCTTGGTGTGACCTCACTAAGGCTACTTTGACGCTGCATATAACGTTATCTCATTCCGCACTGCGCTATGGGTCAGATGGTTGATCTCAATTTATCAGGTATCATTCTCCCAGATATCCGTGGTTCTCCTCTGTACGTACTTGATGGTGTTACAGGCACCCGAGGGAATGTCGAGAGACGTCCATGCGGTCCTCGTCGCTTTCAAGTTACCAGTACGGAATCGCGCACTGCGCAGGGCGTATATATATTAATAATTCTCGTCTCGTCGCCGTTCTGTGAGGTACTTGGTCTCGTTTGTTAACTGCGAAGCCTGTCGTGGTCATGTTCCGCCCATGGATGTTGCTCGTACTTCTCTTCCTGAGTCAAACGGTCTGCGCGATCGGATGGCCTCATTTCTTCGCAGCGAGGGCTACTACTACTACTAGCGCTACACTCCCTGACTTGTACGAAGCTTCCGTCGTAGAGCTCCAGGTGCGTTGATATCCAAAACCTACTTGAAATCACTAATCTCAACTCCACGGCAGGCCGGATTGGATGCTGGTCAATTTACCAGTGTGGATCTCATCAAGGTGACTGAGTCTATCTGGCTGCTAAGATACTGAGACAAACCTAAACCTTCATATTCGGCAGGCATATTTCGCCCGCATCGATGAGGTCAACCTGAAAGGTCCTCAGCTCCGCGCTGTGCTGGAGATGAATCCATCTGCACTTGCCCAAGCTGCCGAGCTTGATAAGGAACGTAAATTGACCGGAAAACGGAGCATGCTACATGGGATACCTATCCTCCTGAAGGACAACATTGGTACTGTTGCTTCCGAAGGTACTTTGGCCTGATTATCCACTCTGCGAGAAGATACATTCTGATTGTCGCGCTAGGGATGAACACAACAGCAGGTTCATTTAGTTTACTTGGATCCGTGGTACCAGAAGATGCCGGAGTTGTCAAAAATTTGCGCAAAGCTGGTGCAATAATCCTTGGTGTGTATATTTACCGGTAGAATGATGCAGCAATTAAGATTATTTTTCGCATAGGCAAGGCCAATCTCTCTGAATGGGCGCATTTCCGAGGGAATATCGCTTCCGGTTGGTCTGGTCGTGGTGGACAATGTACTAATGCGTATTTCCCTCACGCCGACCCTTGCGGGTCATCTTCTGGCTCTGGCGTCGCGGCTTCTATTGGACTTGTCGCTGTCACGCTTGGCTCGGAGACGGATGGTAGCATCACTTGTCCGTCCAGTAACAACAACCTCGTTGGTATCAAGCCTACTGTCGGTTTGACATCACGTGCTGGAGGTGCGAGATTACTTTCATTTAGCTGAACTCTGATCTGACTATGGTTGTGTGTTCACAGTGGTGCCTATATCTGACCATCAAGACACAGTAGGCCCAATCGTACGTTCTGTCGCAGACGCTGCAGCCGTTCTTTCGGTTATCGCTGGGAAAGACCCGAACGATAATTTTACCTTGGCCCAGCCTTCTCCTGTGCCCGATTTCACAAAAGCTCTCAACCCTAACGCTTTGAAAGGAAAACGCATTGGAGTTCCCCGCAAAGTCTTTTTAAACGACTCGATTAGTGGGAATGACCCATTCGTTAATGTCGCTTTTGAGGCCGCTTTGGACACTATCAGAGGCTTGGGTGCGACCGTCGTGGACCCGGCTGATCTACCGTCTGCGGAGGAAATTGCTGTGTCCAACAATGAGACCTTCGTTCTTGATGTTGACTTCAAGGTCTCGTTCTTTTCACCGAACCTGAATTCAGTGGCTGAATATGATCTTCCAGATTCAATTGAATGCATACTTTGCCGCGCTGTTGAAGAACCCCTCTGGAGTACGTACACTAGCAGAATTGATTGCCTTCGACAATGCAAACCCAGCGCTCGAAGAACCCTTGCAGTTTCAAGATCAATCGCAGTATATATTCTTGCCTCTTCCTTTTTTATCTGACCTCTCATGTAATTTTACTTCGCAGGCTGATCGAGGCGGAGGCAACAACGGGAATGAACGCAAGCTACTTCCAATCGCTAGCGGATGACAAGGACCTTGGCGCAACCCGGGGTATCGACGCAGCGCTGAAGGAGTTCAATCTAGATGCTTTAATTTTGCCGGCCCCTGGTTTGACCACTGTACCGGCTGCCATTGCTGGCTATCCGATCGTGACAGGTCTGTAAAAATGTCACTCTCGTGAGGAGAATTGTTCCACTAAGCATATTTTTAAAAATTTCAGTGCCTCTCGGATTCTATCCCGAAAATGTAACCATTGCTTTGGCCGGGCCCCAGACTGTATATCCTGCACCGGGCGTACCATTTGGTCTCTCTTTCCTAGGGACGGCGTTTAGTGAATTTGACTTGATTGGGTTCGCGTTTGCGTATGAGCAAAAGACGCAGACGCGGTTGGCGCGGAAGGCTTTCTTAGAGGCCATTCCTAAGACACAGCTAAAGGATATTTTGGCGTCCAACTAAAATCGAAGTCCCTTTACTTAGGTCGACTACAACTTTACTTGAATATGTCTTTAGTACGCGCAAATATATCACCGACGTCCCTCCAGCGTCGGCTGGTTACCGGTCGTTTCCTTCGACGTGACAAGACAAATCGACAATTTCTACCGACATTTTGGCACTTCAAAGCGGTCGCTCTAACATCAAGACTCTTCATCACGAGTTCATTTTGTTCCAAACTTATGCTTCACTCGCCGATCGGTAGGCGATTTCTTCGCGTTCGAGCTCTTTTGTGTCATGGGCGACGACCGAACCCGACAATGACCCGAGCGATAGTCGTTCCGCTACCCTACTTCGCTTTCTAGGGCTTTCACGGGTCGCCCACAATGACAGCCACTGGGTCCTTTGATTGTTTTCGACACTGTCAAAACCGGAACCTATCTGTAAATAAAAATCCTAGTTTTGTTAAAGTTTTGTATTTCACATAAATAATGTATAACTTACAAATAACTTACAGTTTTGATTATGTTTTCCGGTTATATCTCGGATTTGCTATATTTTGTTCACGTTTTTATCACTCTCAAAAACTTATAAAATCTAGGTTATTTATCCACATTTTATATCTGGTTTTACTACTTACCAAAACAAATATTTAACCCAGTGAGCACCACTCCCGACATAAAGCCTTTTGTTCGGTGCATAGAACCTATTAACCTTTGCATAAAAGGTGGATGTCAGCTACCTCCGTACAGCGACAACCCTGTGGCTTTGAAGGACGCAACAACAAACTATGACAAGGACAATGCTCGCATCCCTCGTCGGTGCTCTCTGTCTTGTCGCTGGGGTCTCTGCACAAACGACAGCTCCTCAGTGGGGCCAGGTTTGTATTCATTCAATATGCATGTCATGGGGGAGCTCACGTTTTGTGTGTCCCGTAGTGTGGTGGTCAGGGATGGACAGGCGCGACTACATGTCCTTCTGGATGGGTTTGCACCGTCTCGAATGAATATTACTCTCAGTGTCTGCAAGGTGCCGCCACTGCCGCCCCTTCTTCGACCCCAATTGGCTCTACTGTCGTTCCACCAGCTGGTGGGCCGTCCTCTTCTTCAACCGCCCCAGCAAGTGCGACGCCCACTTTGATTGCTGGGTTATCCTTCATTCGTGCTGTGGTATGTAAAGCACGACTTTAAGTTTATCACATCTAAAACCTCACCGCATGGTATTATGTTAGGAGGACCCCAACTTCCATCAGTATTTGCGCTCTGAGGTCATCAACACTGCCTCTACAGCCGTGCTCGGGGACCCAGACGACGCTGCTCAATTCCAGATTACTGCCGATGGGCAACTGGAACAGATGCTTCCTGGAGGCGGTATTCTGTACGCCGTCGTCGACACTCCTGCGAACTCTACCGTTGTGAAACTTGGTGTGACTTGGTCGACCACGCCCGCCGCCACTGGTACATTCGTGTGGTCTGGAGACACTGTCGAGTGGAGTAGCCCAACCATCACCCGTCCACAGTCGAACGTACGTCCTGAGTGCTTGGGTTTTTTTTTATTAACTTGATTTACGTTTGCGGCCCGTATCTGACTCTTATCACAGGCATGGCTTGTCTGCCCAGACGCAGCTGGAAACAAACTGCTCTTTGTCAATTTGGGACCATATGACTACGACACTCCTGCAGGGTGTGCGGACGAGACGATCCATGCCTACACCGGACCTTATCCAACTTCTTGAGTCCTGACGAGGGGGATGGCGCAGATGCAATCTGAAGCTTCCGCTCTGTTTGGTAGTTAATTATCTAGACTCTCGTAGCAAAAATGTGAAGAGCGCGTTTAAGACCATATTGTGAGAATGCGCTGAGTGACTTTCGGACATATATACATCATCAATTGTACAACTTCGACTCCGCCAGCCTCATACCTACGGCGCTATATTCCGGGTGAAGTATACCAGTCCATCCTTGTGTAATACGTGTAAGAACTTGGTCTGAGGGACTCACGAGCGCCACTCGAGATAATTGGGCGCCAACGCGAGCACGTGTGCAAGGGGTTCATTTACGAGGCGCCCGCGAGGCAAGGTGGACTCTTTCAGCTTCGACTTCGACTTCGACCACAAAGATCCTCGTCCTCAACCCTTCAAGATAGGACATACTATGGAACGAATGTGAGTTCTTAATCTCTCGCTGCTTGACATTGTGAACTGCAATGCACCTCGCAATGTACTTCTCGTTGGATAGCTTCATGGTGACTGCCATTGTACTCGCGTTCGTTCGCAAATTCAGTCGAAATAACGCGTATCAGAGCTTGAAGATACTCTAGCTACTTGTCTTAGAGCTATTTCCTACCATGAATCAACATTCTGACTGTCGATCGCCATTACAGACGACAGAAATTGATGACAGACCCTAGCTACTACCAAGATCCTACTGCAAGTCAAACGGGGCGAAAGCCTTCTGGATCTGGCCGTTCTAGATCTCCCACGGATACCATAATTGTGAGTTTTCCCTTCACTGACTGAAGTAGTGGCACTAATGGACAGACAAAATCACCATTGTAGTCCGTGTCGTCCACCAGTTCCACGACAGAACCTCTTCCCAAACCACGCCAACGAGCAGTTGTCATATCAGACACTGAAGAAGAAGACGATGAAGATTATGATGACGAAGAGTATGATCCATTCAACTATCAGAATTTCCCATTTCTCATCGGATACACCATCACAGGATCGAAGTCCTCAATCCGGTCCACGTTAATGCCCAACCAAATCCCACCCAGGCCGCAATGAAAGCACCCACAAAGATCACCAAAGCTGCTCCTATACATATACCTTCAAACAAAGATATACCTCGACCTGTCCGACCGACAGAGCCGGAATATGAAGTATTCGACATGCGAGTAGATAACACTCCAGAATATCGGATGACAACAACGGACGCAGAAAAGGCATTGAAAGACCTAATGACGGACGTAAAAGACGGAGGGGATATTGAAATCAACATGGAAGATGCTATTGTTGCCGGCTTCAAGGACAATGTCCGCTTGCTCCCTCACCAAGTGATCGGCCGAACATGGATGAAAGAACGTGAAACTGGCAAACGCACGGGAGGCATCCTCGCTGATGATATGGGGTAAGTCTGTGAATGGTTCTAGCGAACAGCAGCCTCTAAGTGTCCTGCAAATAGTCTCGGCAAGACTGTTCAGACTCTGGTACGCATTGTTGACGGTCGTCCAACTAAATCAGCAAAGGCCGAAGGTTACGCAGCAGCCACTCTGTACGTACTATGTGGTTCTTTCTTCGCCACGCTGCCTATATGCGTCATCTTTCCAGAGTCGTCTGTCCTGTCGCTGTTGTGGGGCAATGGGCATCCGAGATCAGGAAATATGCCGAGGGACTCACCGTCATTGAACACCATGGACCCAATCGTGCAACTGGTGCGTCTTCCGCGTATTATCGTTTTCAACTCTTCATATCATGTCCGATTTTTCAGATCCAGAGAAATTGAAGAAGGCGCACGTTGTCATCACGTCTTATAGTATCGTGGCAAACGAGCACGCAACATACGCATTCGATGCAACTGATGAATCGAAACCCAAGAAGTCCAAGAAATCTGCAGCTGCTGCTAGCGACGACAACTCTGATGATTCTGAGAGTAACTTCGCCCGGGCTCTCAAGAAGAAGTCGCCCGTTAAGCAGAAAGACGCGCTTTTTAAAGTGAAGTGGTGGCGCATTGTGCTCGGTGAGTAATAGTCAGATTCTGTGCGTGTATGCGTGCAATCTACTAATACTTCCAATATACAGACGAGGCCCATAATATAAAAAACAAGACTACTAAATCTGCTATTGGTTGCTATGCCCTTGATGGCAAGTATCGTTGGTGCCTCACTGGCACTCCTATGCAGAATAGCGTGGATGAGCTGTATTCTCTGATCAAATTCCTCCGTATCAAGCCCCTCAATGACTGGACCACTTTCCGGGAGCAGATTGCGCAGCCCGTGAAAGCTGGCAGGCCACAGAGAGCCATCAAACGTCTTCACGTATGTTTTTTTATCATCAATAGGACCCGCGACATTCTAACGCGCTCTGTCGATCTGCAGGTAATACTAAATGCCTGTATGCTTCGTCGTACGAAGGCTACCATCTTGAACGGCAAGCCACTTCTCAATCTACCAGATCGGATAGTCAACACTGTACAATGCCAATTCGATCCTGAGGAGCGTGCGTTTTATAACAATATACAAACCCTCGTCGAGACGAGCCTCGAGAAGCTGCGACGTCAGGGCGACGTGTCAAAGAGCTATACCAGTGTGTTAGTGTTACTGCTTCGTCTGCGACAAGGTGCTTGTTACAAACAATTTGCGTTGTTGCGTTATGACTCATCATATTCGTTAGCTTGCAACCATCCCTCTCTCGTATCCCAGGACTATAGGAAGGACAAAGAAGCTGTTGAGCCAAAAGCGGCAAAGAATGATGACGACGTCGATGATAACGCAGACGAGCTTGCTGACCTCTTCGGTGGTCTCGGTCTCGCAAAGTCTGAAAAGAGATGTCAGATATGCCAGACACCGTGAGTCTTAGCTAGGTAAAATCCTCTAACGAAACGGAAACTGATTTTCTTCCGCCGCATTGGACAGACTCAATTCTGCGAATATGGGCAGCGAGGATACCAGCTGCTCCGCCTGCGAAGGTATGCTGAGTAAAGCAAAGGACAAGTCTTCGGTTGCGGAATCCAACCTGCCTCCGACATCTGCCAAAATCCGCATGATCTTGAAGCTGCTGCAGGATATCGAAGATCGTGGTGAGGGAGAGAAGACCATCATATTCTCTCAGTTCACGTCTATGCTTGATATCGTCGAGCCTTTCTTGAAGTCTCGGCATATCAAATACGTAAGATGTAAGTAATTTCTGTGGTACGAGTCACGAATTACTCATAACCATCGCTTCCATAGACGACGGTTCGATGAGCAAGCAACACAGAGAAGAGGCTTTGGAGAAAATCAAGGATAGCAAGACGATCCGCGTAATTCTCATCTCCTTCAAAGCAGGTAGCACAGGTAATTCTGGACGACACATATCACGCTATTGCAAACGTTGCTGATCTTTGTCTTGTAGGCCTCAACCTAACGTGCTGTAACAACGTCATCCTTGTTGACCTCTGGTGGAACCCGGCTTTGGAAGACCAGGCGTTTGATCGTGCTCATCGACTTGGTCAGACGCGTACAGTGAACATTCACAAGCTGTCTATTCCCGATACTGTTGAAGAGCGTATACTGGAGGTCAGCGCCCTTTGTACGCGTCTGTTGCATGCTCTAACAACCAGCTCGTCTACTAGCTACAGGAGAAGAAGAGAGCACTGGCCACAGCAGCCCTGGCGGGCGACAAACTCAAGAATATGAAGCTCGGCCTGGACGATCTTATGGACCTCTTCAAACACAATGCGGACGACCGAGACGACGACGACGCCTATTAAACGGCTTGGCCATCCTCTCCTTCTATTTGTTCCTTGCTTAATCTCATCCATCTCGCTGTCCTTCAGGAATCACACATGGCCAATCGTACCATGTACTCGCAGTTGTTTATTTAGATCGACCGTGGGACACACATTGTATATAATAATTCACATACAAAACATCGTTAGTAGATTGTATGACGGAGCGCTCACTGATGTAACGCGAAACGAAGGTGGAGAGTGATACATCATCAGAGGGAGAGCAGTCGTCAAAAACGCTACATCAGATGTAAGAGGGTAGGAAGTCATCGGCCAATGGACAAATAGAGGCGGAGGGTGCGTCCAGTGCCATCGCTGGTGCACCTAATATATACGGGAAGCTTAGGGTCCAACCCTAATATCAGCCATAGCAAGCAGCCATTGCAGCAGTTTCATTCGTCATTTCCTCGATGCACGGAAATGAGTGATCAATGCATGTCTTCTACTCGGCATAAGGAATATGGCGTCTTTGTCGTAACAGACTTGGGTTACATGAGTGACGATGGAAAGCCCGAATGAAGAGTTCCACAGAATCCGAGATGATAGCATTCGACTTGTTTACGGAGAGATCTAGCCAGGAGTGCCCCACAGTTGGGAAATCGGAGGAGCTAACTTGTGTGGCGTGTGGAAGCTCCGATCTCTGACATGGTTGGTAGAGGGGCCGACGTTATATTGATCCTGTTCACTGCGTCGATAATAACCGGGCCCTGGAGAGATCGCGAACGGATCCGAAAACCCAGCATGATGCCCGCGACCGAGCATACCGCCGTTGAAAGCAGGTTCAGCGATGGAAGAACCGGCACCAAAAGCATCATATTGCAGCGGGAGAGGAGGCTGAGATGATTGTCCCTGGGACTGGGATCGTGGGAAGGAGAGCGATCCAGAAGGTGCCGAGCGATGGGCAATCGGGGGTTGCTGCGGTAAGTACGATGCAGTGGACCGGTTAGCGCTATAGACATGCTGAGCATTTTGAGATTGTAGGGACGAACTCCAAGGCGACGATGACGACCAAGAGTCGTGAGTCGGCGGAAGACGCGCCCCGGGTGGTTGGATACTTTGTAAAGTATATGGTGAGCCGTTGGATAGACCGTGAGGGGGGTTACCAGACTGGAACGGCAGCTGCCTAGTTTCGGCCGAGGGCGACCAGATGGAATTTCCGGGAGCCCCCGTGCCAAAGAGGAGATTCATGGGCGGAGCCGAAGCTCCACGACTATGGTGATGCAGCGGGGGCGAGCGACGTATATTTATAAGAAGGTCCTGGGCCGTCGTCATAGGTGTTACTACCGCAGGTGTGCGATAGGGTTGATCCCTCTCCGACTGTCTAGGCGGAGACAGAGGCTCCGCACGATGTGGTGTATAGAACCCAAGATGATTAGTTCCAATCGCGTTGGATCGCTGCGGAGTATTCGATATGACGTTCATAACAGGATCATGACGAGGGGACAACGGCTTGCTTTGGTCTTTGCTTGCTATTATTGGTGTTTGAGGATAGGCGCGAGTGTTCCCAGGATTCCAAACAATCTCGTCTTCCTCTTCCTCGTCGCTGACAGAGTTTCTTAGAACTTGATCAAATGCATCACGCACAGGGTCATCATCCGTACGGGTCGTCACTGAGTAAGCATCCTCATCGGGTTCGGATGCCTGCTTCCCGCGAGATCCAGTGGAAGCTTGAGGCTGAGGCTGGTGCTGAGGTTGGGGTTGGGGTCGGCTGTTGTGGGCTGTAGAGACCGTAGGATTTGCAGTACTACTCTGTTGTGGTGTGACAGCAATAGCGCCATTGCCTCTGACTTCCAATGGGACGTCAGCCTCTACGATCTTCATGATGAATTGGATCCCTTCGAGTGTCAATGGAGTATTCTGTACGGACAACACCGTTGAGACATAGCATACTCATCATACGATTTCCACTTACCTCGTCTTCAGCCACAGCTGTCGTATCTGTAAGGATATCCGAGATCCTCATAAGCTGCTCCTCATTCGGGTGCACTTGGTCGCGCTGCGAGAGTCTCTCTTGGGGTGCATCATTTGCTGTACCTACTGCGTCCTGGTTCGCTTTCATTGAACCAGGTGGCTTTCCATCGGCGCCGAGCATGTACTTTCGCAGAGGTAAAAATCCAGCCATCTCAATATCCTCTTCCAGCTGGACCCTAAGCTCTGGTAACTTCTCCGTCGGAAACGCTTGTATAAGGGTATTCGAGAATCGCGTGTATTCCATCCAGAAATCCTGGATGCCGTCCACGACAATGGCCGGGGCGGAGCTCCTCTTCTCTTTACTCTTACCCGTATCCTTCGGAGGGGTCATAGACGGGGAGTCTTCGCTCGCACCCGTTTTTCGCCCTTGTGAGATGTACCGTGTGTTTGCTCGCAGCCATTTACCTGCCATACGAAGCGCAGGTAAAGTTCGTCTGAACGTAGCGGTGATGCGTTGCGCGAGATCATGCTCCACGGCGTCCTCTGGAGGAGACTCCAAGAGCTCGATAGACCCGTTCTGTAATAGAACACGATGCGCAGCAATAAGATGGGTGACAATATTCGACTCGGTCGAATGTAAGCGTGTGTGACGCTTATCTCCATGTCCAGGACGCCGAACCATGCGATGCTTCCACAATGCGCCTTGCACGAGGACGATTACTTTTGAGATCATCTCGATCGGGAGGATCCGATCCGCAACGAGGCCCGCGAAATCTTCAATCACTCTTTCGCCCGTAGCTTTCGCCCTAAACCAAAATCTTCAGTAACTGCCATCGTTTGAGGGTGGGATTATTGCTTACTCATCCACATTCATACACCATTGCGCATGCAGAATAACCACCTTCTCTTTGAACGCTTCTACCCTCAATCTAGGCGTCGAAGCAGTTCCATTCACTGTGTCCCCTTTCATCTCCCTTTCTCTTTGAAGTCCCTTCTGTTTGTACTGCTCCAGAGCCTTATTCAATACGTTTCCCAGATTCTCCGAAGCAGTGTCGTATGGTTGACGGACACATAATGCACGATAGTAGTGAACGAGCGAACTGAAGATATCCTTTTGGTATGACGATAGAATCGCCAGTTGGTGAGACGGATTGCCGTCATGAGGAAGTAAAAGCCGAGCTTGCTCATAACACAATTGTGCTCGGTCGTAGTTCCTTAATCGAGGCAGTGCCATGTGAGCAGCTTGGCCGGGTCCTCCTCCCCTTCTTCCCCTCCCGTTCTTGCCGGCAGAGGTAGCAGCAGGAGGCCCATCTTCGTGACCCGCACGCGGGCGCCCTCCGGATTCATTGTATTGCTCCTTGTAGCGCGCTATGTCGCCAAGACATACAAGCGCCTTGCTGAGGATGGCGACTCGGCTTTCTCGCTGAGATGAAGTTGTTGGCAATATAGCGTTGTCTGAATCTAGCTCTGGTGGGAATTGGAATTGGTTCCGACGAGGTGAGGTGGCAGATATACCTCCATCCGCAGCAGTAAGAGACGCCGACACCTGCTCGTCTTCAGCAACGATCCCAAGCGCTGTAAGGGCAAGCTGAGTGTCATCCAAAGCAAAATGGCGGCGGAGACGAAGGACAAGTTGCGTCCAGAATTTTTCTTCCTCAGCGAGAAACTGGCGGAAACGCTGAAGAAGTTTACGGTACTCGACAGTGCGTGGAGGATGCGAAGACTGTTGAGCTTGGCGGGGTGGGTGCTGGATAGCACGGTCAAGGGTAGCGATGCGTTGTTTGTAGATGGCAATTAATGCATAAGAGGTCTGCATCCACAGGTGGTTCTCTGCCTCTTTAGATTCTCTTGCATACGGGTGGACGAAGAGCAAGCGGAGGTACTGGCGTCGTAGACTGCCGGTCCGTCAGTTGCTGCAAAGACTGGGGTGTGGTGTGCAGTGAACGCACTTCTTCCTCTGAATCTCAATTTCTCTATCCGAGATATCACGGTTCTTGAGCAATTCTTTCAATCCTTGTTGCAGGCCCTTGGCCTCTCTGGGTGAGGAGGGAATTAGGTAGCAATAATGAAGGGCCGGGGGACTATTATGTATCATGGACATACCTCGCAATTTGAGCCGCTGCGTCTGACATCCTTTTAGTCAGGCGAGCGAAATATGTTCATTATCTTTGAGGGTGGGTGTTTGTGAAGATGTGAGTTGAAAGATCATCGTCGTCTACGACGATGTGAGCTGGTCGCCGCCCAGGGACCCGCGTTTACCTCTCCGTTTACGGCAGGCGGCTCTGATCATCAGATTACCTTATACAGACATGGGTAGGACTTCCGGCACCGCTGTTCGACAACTTCCAGCGAGTCTGCCACGACTTTTCCAGGCAGTACCGCTCACTGTCACGCAGACTCTTTCCAAAAACCTCATGTTGATGATGCACCCCTGGTTGTTTTTAGCTATCCTTCGAATATCAAATATTCGAAAGCATCACTAGATGTGTTTAGTAAGTACTACCGTCAGCTTCGAGATCACGAAATACAACCGTGACGACCCAGCAGGGTCGTGGCATAATTTTCGCTTAATATGAAAAACCAGTGTTGTCTTTACTCGATTTGCAAGGTCTGCTATGAGGGGAATTATGAGCCCATCTAGATAGATTGGGAACTCCCCACCTGTGATTACACCTGGACGAAGAACAGGGAACTTGAAGTGTTCTCGCCAGCTGTGAAAATTGGGCACTTCCTCCACAAGAATCTTTGTGATTCTGCCACCAAAATCCTCGGGAACTCCTTTGATTAGTGCTTTGGATATGAGACTTGGTGCCTTTAAGAAGCCAGCAAATCGAATAACGTGCCGTCGTTGAGACTCATGGTACGTCTTCTAAACGCTTGTCGGAAGGCGTCACTGTATTTTGTTCATATTTAGCTTCAGCCTTCTTTCAGAGGCAACGTGCGTATCTTCGAACTCCATGGAATTTGACAGTGCCCATCCTCAGTGTGTTACGGCTCAACGTTCAACGTTCAACGGTTGACAATCCATTTCTAGAACGCCCTGTATAGTGGAACGGCTTTAATCCTTGACTAATCCCATTTTCTATCCACTGACGAAATGTCGCAGATTATCCTCTTTCAGATTTCTCCGAGGATACGAAGCACGCGTGATCAATGTAACTCATGGAAAGTATCAACCCTACCATTCAAACCAGCCTTTTCTTACCACGAGCCTAAGTTAACAGTCCTTCTGACCTCAAAATCATCTTACGGCACTGACAATTCTATCAAAGTCAGTTCAGCGAATGTTTTGGAGGCGCTGATGAAGCCAGTCGTCGTCTCGAATGCTAACCACCAGACACGATCACTTGACCTGACCTGGGGTTCAATATTCATGTCGAACTTCGTGTCTGACATTGTGCGGCGCGGGGAGAAACATTCAGGCTGGACAAAAGATTCAGTTACCTTCAAATATAGCCTCACATGCATCGTACGGCACCTTTGACAGTTGAATCCTTCTCGTTTCAAGATGTCGCTGTTTCTCTGTCTTTTCTCTCTCGCCCTTTACTCTGCAGGGTCCCTTGCCGCACCGTCACCATCGCAGAATATCATCCTTCGCGACCTTGCTGTACCTCGATTTTTTGGCGCAGCAGCGAACACGACATTTCTGTTTCACGATGTCAACTACACAAAAGTCATCGAGACACAGGTGGGGAGCGTTCCCTCCCCTAATAAGCCGAATTCTGATCTAACGTTGCCCAGTTTTCTATTTTCACTCCAGAGAATGAAAGTAAGTCCTTTCGATGCTGTTCAGCCGCCTGTCTTACTGAAATACTACTCATTCGCCAGTGAAATGGGAATCTATTGAACCAGAACCCAATGGCTTTGATTTTACCGCCGCAGACGAGATTGTGCGTTTCGCCGAGAGCGTGAATGCTAAAGTCCGCGGTCACAACTTCATGTGGTATGTACCTGTGTCGCTTTGATCTTCAAGCAGTTCAAGAACTGAGTGGAATATTCAGGGGAAATCAGCTTCCTCCGTGGGTGAATGACACCCTCAGTGCAACGGAACTTGACCGAGCATTGAAAAATCATATCACGACAATCATGGACCATTACCGTGGAAAGCTATACTCGTGGGACGTCATTGTAAGCCATTATAACCAATTCATTTCGATTGCTCAGTGACGCCTAATGTACTTCAGAACGAGATGATATCTGACAACACACCGAATGAGACGTTCAAAGACAACATCTGGACCCAGAAGTTTGGAGAAGAAGCGATGCCGAAGGCACTTACATACGCTCGAGCTGTCGACTCACAACCTAAGCTCTAGTCAGCAGATTCCATGTCCACAATACTTGATTCCCCATTGATGTTTTCCTTATTATAGCATCAACGACTACAGTATTGAAGGGATCAACAGTAAATCTGACGCACTATACAGTGTCGTGTCTTCCTTCCTAGCTGATGGCGTTCCTGTCGACGCGATTGGCTTCCAATGTCATTTCACCCTTGGTCAAATTCCTGACACCCTTCAGGAGAACCTGCAGCGCTTCGCTGATCTTGGTTTGGATGTCGCTATCACCGAGCTGGATATCAATCTTATGGGCCCTTCGAATGCAACCGCTCTGGAGCAGCAAGCGAAGGATTACTGGACGGTAGTGAATGCATGTGTGCAGACCAAGCGCTGTGTGAGCACTGTACGTCGAATTTGCTCGCCGTCAAGCTTGATTATTGCTTACCACTGTCAATTATTTTCAGTCCGTCTGGGGCGTTTCTGACGATCATTCTTGGATACCAAACGGGTCGGTTTTGCCTTGGAATGCAGAGAAACAACCCAAGCCTGCCTTCTATGCGATTGCAGATGCTTTCGAAGGAAAACCCGAACCCTGATATCGTCCGAATCGAGTTGTAGGACGCACCTCCGTCCTTACTCTCTCGAGATTTGTTGTTTCTGTTGAACTACGCTAGCGCTGTACATCGTCTAGTTGGGAATAGGAAATATACTAGACGTGTGACACCTGTTATGATACATGCGGAGGCTCTCCCCAGCCATACTCTCGGCGGGAGGCTCTTCGACACTTTCTCAGAGAGGAATGGAATAGAACAGTCTACAAGAAAAGTAAAGAATTGGGATGAGAGAGGATAAGACCCAAACTTTAGGTAGGAAAGGAAACTGAACTCCTTAAACCATGACGACATATGCCTCAGGAAAACAACTTGAATTTCATGATTGGGCGAGCAATGACTCGGCGCAACACACGAACACCTGCTTCTTATTCACGTTCGCATTTTGCAACCTTCGCATGCGAGAGGTCAAGCCGAACGGTGTCTGCGTCCTACTTCCCGCTTGACGCTTAGTCCGTGTCACATCCTTCGATGCCGTAGTTTTGTATGTAACTATGAGAAATATGTTATGAGTATGAAAAGAAAAAAACAGAGAATAGTATGCCGGTGTTCGTTGACGTCACTACAAAGGGAATAGAAGCCTAGGATAACCTTCCCAGCAACGTTCACCGCCGACTGAACAGGCTTTAAATTCCATACAGTCGGAGGCAGTGCATTCTCTCCAGTGTCTTGTTGTGTTGACATTTTCACCTGTGACACACGTAATTAACAGGTGGCAAATAAATGTTCGGAGTCACTTACAATTGGCACATGATCGTTAGTGATGGTATTCGCCCAGGAATGGTCGGTCACAGACCAAGATATCCTGCTCGGGAATAAGACATGTACACCCACCAGATAGGCGGAAAGACTTACCGAGCAGTGACTACACCTGCAACATCCGACTGTTGATGAATTACCCAGATTGTAGGTACAGAGCTAAGAATGACAGTCTCAGGCTGGAGGGGGATATGTTCGCCTCCGCCCAGAGCACAATAAAGACCACTGGAGAGTTCCTTGATTATATGGCCTCTCCCAACACTGAGTATCTCCCACTACAAGGCTCTTCAATACTTCCACATTTTTGAGGGGAGATAGAAGTCTCACCTTTCCTCGGCGGGTAGGCCTATCAGACAATACGAGCGCATCGTCATACCATCCGTTGTAAACAGGACTATCCATTCTGTTTAGATACAACGAAGACGCTGCCGCCTGTATTTCGTAAATACCAGCAGCTGCTTTGAGGGCAATGCCAGCATGATTGTATCTGTAGATTGGTGGAGGGGGAGAAAGGAGGCGAGGGAGAAAGGATATATAATTGAACAGTACTTAATGCGTCGGATTACTCAGCGCTTTTCGAGCACTGCGATAATAGGGTTCAGTCAAAGAAGCTCTCCTGCAAACTGCGGAAAGCAATTCTGTTTCCTAGAAGACGTTCGTCGACACCTAGCAGACGGTCATTCACTGAACACGCGTGCAAGGTCTCAACTAATAATTACGACATGTCACGCACTGGTGTTTCCACTATCAGTACAAAGGTATTTCGGGTTCGTACGTCAATATTGCTCACCGTCTAGCTTCAAGTCAATTATTGTTTACGACTGTCGATTATTATGCCAGAGACTCGGCGTTTAGGCTGACGATCATTCTTGGGTACCAAATAGGACTATCTTGGTTACTCGTAGACTATCACTCCACAAGTGCTTGACGAGCCAATATAGTGGCGAGTTGAGAATACAAGTTGATGCAAGACTGCATAGCGATGGTGCCAGTGGACGAGTTTGAAGGGTCCGGCTCAGCGCTCATAAAGTCCCTGTCGGCAGATGCCGCAGAGCTTGTACGACTATGTATATCGGAGAAGTTGATTATTATACATAATACATTGGTTCGGAAAACAAACTACATACGCAACGACGGACTGAAAGATACTTACTCCCGGTGGAGTCCGGGCCCTACGCAATGAACTTGAATATCCGACAGGCGTGATAATCCTTATCCTCCTGAAGTAAGATCTTCAAACGAAGTAGTACATTAGTGAGTCAGGGTCATCTAAACTCTCGAAGAACGTACGCCATTGCCAGGGGTGTCCCTTCCAAAGTTATTCAGATCCCATACAAAGCTGGTATCCGCCCAAGATACCCTATTGAAGGCAAGGTGAACATGTGCAAAGGGTGCACATGTGGGGCACTTACTGGTACCGAGATTCACCAAAATGAGCACCATGATACAAAGGTTTGATCTTCCATGCCGCAGGAATACTGGAAAGGGATACAGCATGCCCTTTGCCAACACCAGTCTGCATAGTACAGTATCTGTCGGTACCCTGGAGACGTATCGTGAAGCCATCGCCCAAAGCAGCAATCTCCCACTGGCATAAGATAAGTCAATGCAATACTATGATTTGACGCGGAAAGGTTTACCAAGCGTGTCCCAGATTTGGAGAAATGGCTGGAGGGCCAGCATGCAATAGTTTTCTCGTCATTTGACAACCCAACAAAATTATCGCAGGCCACACTTTGAAGGGAATAGAGACCTGGGATGATCTTCCCAGCAATGTTCGCCGCCGACTGAACAGGCTTTAAATTCCATACGGTCGGAGGCAGTGCATTCTCTTGGGTGTCTGGTAGTGTTGACATTCTCAACTGTGACGGATGTAATGAACAGGTGGCAAATTTGGCATATTCAGAGTCACTTACGACTGGTACATCATCGTTAGTGATGGTATTCGCCCAGGAATGGTCGGTCACAGACCAAGATATCCTGCTCGGGAATAAGACATGTATACCCACTAGATAGGCGGAAAGACTTACCGAGCAGTGACCACACCCGCAACATCCGATTGTTGATGAATTACCCAGATTGTAGGTACAGAGCTGAGAATGACAGTCTGGAGGGGAATATGTTCGCCTTCGCCCAGAGCACAATAAAGACCACTGGAGAGTTCCTTGATTATATGCCCTCTCCCAACACTGAGTATTTCCCACTATAAGGCTCTTCAATACTTCTGCATTTTTACGAGTGAGGTAGAAGTGTCACCTTTCCTCGGCGGGTAGGCCTATCAGATAATACGAGCGCATCATCATACCATCCGTTGTAAACAGGACTATCCATCCTGTCTAAATACAAAGAGGACGATGCCGCCTGTATTTCGTAAATACCAGGCGTCAGTTGCTTCGAGGGTAATGCCTGCATGATTGTAGCTGTGGAATGGTGAGGGGTCGCAGGACCAGTACTTATGCGTCGTACTCGGCGCTTGTTCGCTGCGATAATAGGGTTCAGTCAAGGAGCAGCGCCCGCGGATGGCTGTATGCACAGGTCATTCACATGTACACACAGTATCAGCAAGAACTGGTCGTTCAATATATGTTCCAACGAGGTTCTATAACATAATTGACACATACATAACGTCTTTGCCACGCAGAAAACGATCAAGGAACATCGTGGATATTGAATGTTCTGAGGATACAAAATGAGCCAGAGAGCGATCAAACTGGAGACGGGCGAAGATGTATCAAGAGTCCAGAGTGAAATCTTCTTGGGAGGAACGCCATTCGACAAGCAAGAGGAAAAGTTCTAGGATGTTCATGAGCCTATTAGGATCTTGCTTCTTGACAAGCCAGAGATTATAGTCGTCGGCAAAGAGTGGCAGGTCTTGAGTATGCAAGAAATTTCGGAGCTGCGCGAGCAGATCTGGTTCGTGTAGCAGCGCATATACGATAGGTTTGACGATATCCGGAGTTGGACACTGGTTGATGGAGAGTGAGCCGCGCTGATAGGTGTGCCAACCGCCTATGGCACTCTATGGGGCCGTAGGTGGGTACCAAGACAATCAGTTACTATCAATCGGACAGCGCCGAGAAAGCAATGCAAACCTGGGGGATACAGCATGAAAAGCATGTTCCTCTTGGGAGGTTCAATTTTTCACCGCGCCTTATACTGATCCCGTAGATGCACTTCAACGACGTATGCATCCTCCATCCTCGCGATCCACGAGCGTAGCAGACCACGCATCCACCAGAACGGGCAAGCTTCGAACAAAGGTCTTGCACCTGCTTGATCTTTTGATCTGCACCATATTCGTCTTGTCCCAAGTGACTGTCCGCAGCGAGGCTAGCGCGAGGAAATTTATACTGTGGAACATTCTTCGAGTCAGGAAAGTGACTGACCTCTTGATAGTAGCGCTTTGAGAAAGCAGGGACGACAGCCCATACCGCGTTGCCTTTCCTTCTGCTCTTCCGGTTCCGGACAAGACCTGTTTCGTAGACCATTCGACAGTAAGGGTGTTCATGTTTTCGCCTTTTGTACGAGGTCCAATTCTTGGAACCAGCAGATCCTTGTGATTATCGGCTGGGCTCGTTTCTCCTACAGCGTGTTCCCGTTTGTTTTGATCTTGAAAGCAGTTGAACGATCCCAGGGCCGCGTTTTGTAAGGTAGAATTTCTAGATTTTGCGTCCAAGTAGCACTTCTTCCGTTGGCGCCAGAGGTCGAGTAAAGTTGTAGTCTTGCGACGGGTCTTTCGTTTTACGGTGCTCGTCTTTGAAGTGAACATTGCTCCTCGTCCGATTGACTGAGAAATAAAGTGGTTAATGGAAGACGGAGAGGTGCAATGTTCAATCGCGGCAGATCAAAGTTGATCAAACTTGCACAGCGCGCTCAAGTTTTTGGAGGAGATAATATATTCATGCCACGCTGACTAATACATCAATGTAGTACAATGTATATTTGAAATTTTCGCGAACGCAACATCCGATTCTCAGGCTCAACGTTCAACGAGTGCATTCGGAGGGTGTAGAAATGTAGATAGACGTGGAATTACAAATGTTCACCCAGAGACCTTCTGGAGCCTTCTGGGTGAACAATGGTTTGGAATGTATCGAGGGCCCGAAATCTAATAAATAACGATGCAGCAGATTTGCGAGCAAGTCCAATACAAATGCCCCCAAAAACTAACAACGAGGTGTAATTGGGCACCCACAAAGTGCCCACATTGCTAGCGATAGATACTACGAGACGATGATTAAATGCGAGCCCCGTCTTCATATAGAGGTACCTTAGCTACGTGCCGCATGTGGTACAATAAATTAAATTATGTGTCAAATAAATCGAGCCCCTCCCGCAGTGAAGTCGACGACTGAGAACCTTGCTGTTGACAACCGTGACTCACGCTTCTGGGATTGCGTGCTAATTTCTTTCTCTGTGGGGTTTAGTGCAATTGTAAACTTCTGAACGCTCATGGCACCCTTGATATCCTCCGTCCCCTCTAGACCCCATTTGTCATCCACCTCGGTGTGCAGAGGGAGAGCTTTCATGAAGAGAGATGAGATGAGTCCCAATGCACCGATTGCGATCATGACGAGCCAGATCTTTGAGACCCCGTTGGCGAAGGCAACCTGGACTTGATGTTTGAGCGGCTCAGGGAGCGTATGTATGACTGGAATGACGGAGAATGCGATCTCTGCCCCGCCTGGGAATTGGGAAAGGAATTCCGCTGGAAGGTTCCGGCTGAGTTCGTTTTGAAGGATTGTACCTCCGATTGTTACTCCCCAGACCTGACATAGCTCAAGTCAGCGATAAGTGGTAGTGTGTGAACGGGATCCCTCACATTGGCAAACGAGCGACAGAAAGCGAAAAATGCTAACGCATGAGCATTCTCTGAAACAGGTAGGGGAGCGAGAACAGGGAAATACGTCGCTGCCATGAGGATGCCGCAGCCAACACCGATCAATATAGGGAGGCCGATGATTTGAGCTATTGGAGTGTCAGCCTGTATAGTTGATAGTACGCCGATGGCAACGGTGAGTAACACCCAGCCGATCCATAGTTGCGGGCGGTAAAATTTGGTGATAGCAATGCTAACCCCGCTAACAATGACTGCAGGTCCAAGAGAAAGGGAAACGGCCAAAAGATCAACCCCGGTTTTTACTGGGGAGTGTCCCTTACAAGCCTGAATATAAACTGGTAAGTAATCTAGGAACGGAGGACTATCAGAGACCTGACGCAGAGTTCAGAAGTTCAAATTCCTTACAAACTACGCTTAGAGTGATGATCGGTGTGAAGAAGGTCTGCAGATAGCTAAAAGATGGCATGAGCCTGTGGCATTAGACATTATGTTAAATTAACTCACCCACTGAGACTTGTTCGATTCGAGAGCAAGGATAGCGGGACCTGACCAAAACCAACTGAACAAAGTCGAACATTGATTCCAAAGATAAGATACTCACAATCGGATGTTTCGCCCATCGTGCTTCGTAGAAAAGGAAAAATCCCAGCCCCAAGAATCCCAAGATGAACGGGACGAGTACTTGAGGCGAAGACCAGGGATAACGAATGCCTGCCCAGGTCAAGGCGATAACGCATGACACTGCACTTGATGTAACGAGGATATTTCCACTGGATCATGTACGGTGAGCCGCTACAGATTAAAACAAAGCAGTAGATTTGACTTACATCCAGTCGATACGACCCAGTTTTTCGCGCACAGTTCCGGTTGGTGTGCGAAGATGGAGACACGTAACGACCAGCAAGGCTGCGATCGCAGCAATAGGAAGGTTTAGATCTACGACCGCATAAATACCCGCCTGACACAGATATAGCACCGTTGTAGGTAACTTACAGAATAACCATCGCCAAAGGCCGTTCTGAGCCAGTGCTCCACCAAGAAGGGGTCCGATTGCAGTAGCGCAACCCCATGTCCTATAAATCGAAAATTAAAACCTCAAAGACGCGTCTGGTTGACACAAGGACTTACAGGCCAATGAGCCCGTTGTACACCCCTCTTTCCTCTAAAGGAACTAAATCGGAGATAATGATGCTGCTCAATGATAAGATGCCGCCGCCGCCCATCCCTTGCACCGCTGTGAACGATACTTAGTTGATGTCGGGCAAACTCGGGCATGTACATACCCCGTGCGGCTATCAACATATTCATGTTTCGTGCTGCACCACATATGGCGCTTCCAATTGCGAAAAGTGTAAGCGAACTCAGCATCGTGCTTCGCCGACCGAAAATCTGATTTGCAAGTTCAAGTAAGCTGAAGCGGATTATGAGGTCTCGCTGACCTCCGCCAAACCACCACTAGCAGGGAGTATTGCAGTTGATGCAAGAGCGTATGCAGAGCCAATCCATACAAACTCTTCGCCGTGTAAGTCGGCGATGATCGTAGGCAAAGCATTAGACACAGCTGTCTATGTGATACAGTCAACAGACAATATGCAACGGGATTGCATCAAAGCTTACCAGCTCGATAGCAGAAAGAAAAAGGGAAACACAAATTGAAAGTATAATAAGCCAAAATTTGAGACCTTTGCCCTTGCGTTCCTCCACGGAAGTCGCCTGTTCGAGGGATCTGTCGTCAACTTTGGCCATATCTTTCGTGGACAATAAGATTAAAAGGATGAGGAAGGTCCGTGAAGTGGAAAGAAAAGGACCTCCTCCAAATAGAGACAGAAAGGATAAAGAGAAGGTACCTTTCAATTTGCTGGCTCGGTCTGCCTTATGAATCGAAGGAGCAAATATTGCTTGGTGATGCTATCCAGTCATGTTTGGGGTTAGCGTTTCGGCTGAATGCATCCGAGGGTTGGCGCAGAGCTCTAACTAGAAAATGTGTCGTTTCAAATGCAGACCTGAGAGGGCCGGGAGCGTATATGATTTACAGTTTGAATCATCTACGCTATCAGCGGTCAACGTCCAATAGGGAGTGACGCTGTTTGGCTGTGTTGGCGAATCCCGTGGATCCGATGGTCACCATTGCAGCATGTATTCAACTGAAAATATTGATGAGTGACTACGTAGGAGCGTACAGGTTGGTTATATGCACTTACCACGAGCTTCAAAAATTCAGGCAGTCTTACGCCAGGAATACTTTTTCCTTCAATAATTTGTACATTGCTCGAACTTGAGCTTGAACAACGTGATATAGACAGGGAATCAGCCACATCAGATAGGACACTGCGGTCGTGCATCGCCTCTCTTGAGATTGTTTCAGCCGTATACTATGGCTTGCACTGCCATCTTGATCACAGTATGTCTATTGCAAAACGACCTACTAAATCAAACTCAGTCCACACTTAATCTGATCAATGCTCGTCGAAAGCACTTACTTGGTATCATATCCCACCCTAGTCAACATGTATGATCCCTTGGATTACCGCTGCTTGTGAGAATTGACGGATTTCAAGGCGAACCATCATTCTGTGTCAGGTGGTGTCCTAGTCAACCCTCACTTTGATCCACGGCGACAATCACTACGTGTCCCAGTTTCGCCTAAATCATTCAATTTACATATTACATCTGAATCTCGCCCGAAGAGCGCGAGTCTTCAACTTCGCAAAAGCGGTAGAGAAACACCGTCTGCGGTTTTGAAGACATCAAAGCGTAGTTTTGAGAATCTCTGAAGTGGTACCGCACCCATCGGACGGAGGATAAGAAGCAACGAGGAGCGTATCGAATAGTGAGCTAGCAGGACGTGGTCGTGGTCAACAAAGCTGTGACGGGCGTCCGAGTCTCGGCTCGCTTGAGTTTTGCGGCACTGGGGCGCTTACTGTATCTGCACTCCTCGGAGTCGTATTTCCAGGAATTGCTATGCGAGGAGAGCCTAAGAATGCTCATATATTACAGCACTACGAGTACACATAAATTCCTAAAAACTATTAAGTCCTCTTCCAAGTTCTCGAAATCAGACTAAATTTTGAAGGAAAGTCCCAACGAAGGAAAAGAACCTTTCACCTACACCTCCAGCTACCAAGCTATGATTCACACTTCAGTCTCAACACCTGGCTTTTGCGTTTTCATCGAGAACCGGTCTTTGATCGAGTGTACTCCCTCCTCCACGTTGTCCTTGACCCATTCCGCCGTCCGGGCGGGTTTCATCTGCATCACTCCTCGATGCTCGCGATGCAGCTCTTGCTCGTGGTGTTTCCAATCCTTCAGCTTTTGAATAACGCCCCTGTGCCCTTCACCTTCATGCTGAGTGTCGTCGGTGGCGTCCTCTCCGGAGCCTACACCGCCCAAGGTCGAAGACGAATGACGGCCAATGGGCTCATTTTCCACCGCCTCTGATGAAACCATGGTGTTCATCGACGGTTTCTCGTGTGCTGGAGCTTCCCAGTCATCTTCTTGATTGTGGTCGGAAGTATTGGAGGGCGGATCTCCCGCTTTATCCGGGTCGCTACCGCGAGCCTTGACATGGCAAGGACGTGAATTCCCGTCACCACCGTCACTATCCTGGTCTACCTGTCCCGTCTCTCCAATTGAGTCTCGCAAACCGCCTTCTCTCTCTCTCGTATACGCCTCCCAGGCTTCCTTTCTCTTGGAACCTCCACCGTCCATCATGTCGTGATGAAGATCACCCAATCCCGGTACAAACGCCAGATGGATCCACACACTGCCCACTCTCACCATCTTCTCTTTATCCTGATCCCATGCACTAAGATCCCCATCCGGAGGCGAGTAATTCATCTTCAAACGCGAGTAATCCCCGTCCCTCACGTGCCATAAGGGGATTTCAATCGTCTGCTCGTCGTTGTCCACGATATCCCGTAACCACAGGACAGCAAGGGCTTTCTTACCGGTCCGCCTAAGCCCCACTGTCGAAGAAGTATCCTTGAACGACAGTAAGAGAGCCGAGCTGTACCGTACGCGCACCGGAAGGCCCTTGATGTTTTCTTCCTCGGAAGCCCATACCACGGTACCGTCCTCACGCTTATGACAGACTTCGCGAGAGACCTTTTCGTCGGCACCCGACTTCGTCGTCTTGAGACGAACTTGACATTTCGTGAGGTCCATGTCTTGCTGGCCGTTTAGCTTGACAGCCAGGTCATGGACGTTCAATGTGCCGGTATCAAAGCCGAGCAAACTTGGTGGCAACTTGGCTTCTACCGGGCGGAACACTAGGGAGACGCGGATGCGACCGTATCCAAGACCGTCTTCTATGGAATATAGTCGCGTAATCTGCGATGCATTTACAAGCAAATCTGAGAGCTACACGATGTCAGTTGAGGAAGTTCATGGCAGAAGCGTGGGCATACCTTCAACATGACAACCCCCAGAATGGCGTCCTTCTCCCGCATGCGCGAGTCCTTCACCGTCACCGAGACATGTGCCTTTCTCCAATCACGCACAAATCGTTCTGTTCCCGCGTTGAATATGGGGGTGCTGGTAATAGGCTTGACTCGGGTCTGGTACACGAGCTCGTCATTCAGAGAACTGTAAATAAACTCGGGTTAGCCAACACACAGGGAGTTAGGACGAGGAGAATGCTGACATTGTGCAATAGGACGAAGGTAGCCCTTCCGCTTCTTCTCGTTCATCGCCGTCATCGTCTTGTCCCTTCTCTCCTTCTCGCGATTTCACACTCTTCATCACATTCCTCTCCCGTCCTTCCTTCTTAACACCTAATCCCCTGATTTCATGCAGCTGTACGCTCAAGACCCCACTCGGCCACTCAGGATCTGGAGGCGTCACAAGAACGGCGGCTTCGAGATCGTTCATCGCTATGTCCTTCGCGTTCTGGAATTCTGACCGCTTCGCCATATCCTCAGGTATACCAGGGTCTATCCCTGATGTACGGAGGCAGGACGATGGTGCTCGCTTGCCGTAGTAGCCAACAGTATACTCAAATGACCCAGGGACACGTTTCGTGTGTGGGTGAGAAAGAGGCGTGCTTCGTCTCTGGGGCTTTGTGCTATGGCGTGTGAGATCTATAATGTCAACCTCCACGACGCCAAGGAGGTCATCCTAACATATCCCGACATTAGCTACACCGTAACGATACTGAATAGGTCACGAAGTGCTTACCACTGTCATACGGTCTGAATCCCATAACTGGAAGCTGAGTTTCTCCCTGAGCCTGATAGTGTTTAGATCGACAAGAACTATCGCAGTTTCTTCAAAATTTGGGTTACAGTCGGCCTTGATAATCCTCGTAGAGTACAACGGTTTACCAAGGCGTGAATACGTCAAAGTCACGTACGGATCTACTGAACAAAACGAGATACGCGCGTGATGAGATGATGTACATGATAGAAGCCGACGAGATACCCACCAGAACTACCGTTGGCATCCATTGCCTTCACGCCTTTTGCGCGATGCATGTGAACAACAAGCACGCCAATCGCGTCTGTATCTTTCTTGATGTCATCCCCACTGATCAAGCGTTGCAAGTCTAACGTAATACTCTTTGGCGCGACGTATTCTGCTACTGCAGTGTCGATTGAACTCGAAACAAATCCGGAGATAAAGGGTAGGTTCATGACATTAGGTAAGATTGGACTGAGAGCAATGACAGAAATTGTGATGCGGGGAAGTCCCAACAAGGTGACCATAGTGGTCTTTACGCTGTAGTTGGCAGATGTAAACTAGAGACAACCAATGAGATATGAAGGCACTCACAAAGGTGGGTCGGAAATGAGCTGCAAGCGAGCTCGGGCGGTACCTATCGCGCCAGTAATCTCAACCCAAACCGCTGCGAAAGCACGATTAGTATACTACTGGAAAAAAGTCTTTCATGTGAATACTCACGAACTTTGAGGCCATAGAGACCTCGGATACCCAAGAAAAATTCGACAAGTAGACTAGGATCAACATGCTCAGTCGCTTCATCACACTATGTGATGCAGCACTTACTGGATATTTCGTGCTTTGCTTGCCGCCGATTTCCCACTTGGAAGTCCACGATATGCAAACGACAGTTCAACGTTGACGTGCTGACCATCCAGTTCTTCCCTTTCCTCCGAGCTTGATGTTTGCTCCTGCCCTTGATCGTCTTCCTGATTCTTGTCTTCCGAACGCCTGAAATTATCTTCTTTGGATTTCTGTGCGCTTGAATCCGGGAGTGAGCGAATGGCAGTTATGCGAGCGGCATTAGAACCCAAGCCAAGGTCAGCTATGCGCACAGAGTGCTGAGGATCCTTTATCAGGGATTTTTTTCAACGGACATATGGCTATACGTACGACAAACTTTGGAACCGAGGACTGCATGATGTCCTCTAGCAGGTCTATTATAGAGCCGAATCTAGGAGATATTAGAGATTGTCTTTAAGAACATTTGTAGCAACACTCACAAGTTGGGATTCATAATCGGCCATACACCTCTCAAGATTGCGTTTGCCCATTCTGCGCTCTCTTTCGTCCTCTCTTCATCGCCAACCTGACCATCTCCATTGAAGTCTGAGCCAGCAAGTAGTCCTCTGACGCGTTCTGAATGCCATACGCGGTCGTCGAAATCTTTCCTCGAGATACTGTAGACTCGAAACTGTAAGGCATATGCCAGCAATGTGGGAGGTACCAGGGCTAGGGAGGTGACGAGGATAGAATTTGAGATTAGGCGGGCCAAGAGGAAAGAGAGTGTGTAGGCCCCTGCAATGTACATGATAGTAGGAGTGACAACAGAGACAACGTGTGCCCTATGTTCTTTCCAATCTTTCAAACACTGATATTCAGGCGTTAACGTTTAGCGGAAGCTTGAAGGGAGCGAACCAGGTGGTGGGAAATCATTTTCCAACACATTCTCCCCTCTGTTTCGTAAGTCCGGCTCTTCATCTGCATTCTTTATGTCCAGCTCCTCGCCTGTTACTGGATCGACCACGTGCATGATATAGCCCTTGGCGAGCCTTGCTGCAGTTTTCTGAGTCTGTTTCTGGTCTTGTTTGTTGCTTTGGTCCTGAAGTTGCGCTGCTTTGGCTCGCGTAGCATGTTCGGGGTTAATGAGCGCGGTGAGTTTAGTGGCGATTTGTGGGACTGGATTCTTGCCGGAGTATGGCTCAGCTAGTTTATGAGACATGTCGTGAGGTCGTTAAGGGTATATTCTGGTGACTTTTCGTGAGCAAATTGAGAAGGAGAGACTGTAAGCTGGCAACCAACCTTGAAGAGTGATGTGTTGTGAGGTCAAATGCGGAAATGCAAGCACAAAGATATTGGCTTGTCTCCAAATAGACTTGTGTCATAGTGGAGATATTTCGACGAATAATTGATCGCAGCGAAAGTCCGTCTCCAACGTTTTCAAGAAACCAGTTTGAGTGACGAATATTTGGACCTAACCCTAGGATAGGTTTACTCTTTGCCAGTTCTTGTGAGTGCGATGCTGACTGCTCTTATCCTGTTTTCCGACAGCATATAGGAGGTACTTGATGCTACATCTGCAAGGCGAGGATACATGTCGGCAGCGGATGGGAGTCGGGAAGAAAGGACTGCTACTAGTGCCAAGAGTGTGCCACGAGGCTAATTTACGTCCGAAAAGGATAGTAGGCGCCCAGTAAATGAATCTTAGATTTGCGATCAAAGCTCATCAAAGTCGCGGTCGTTGACTTCAACAACGTTCCACTGCCAGCACTCTCCATCTTCAATCTTCACGCAGTTCATCCAAATCCAATGTCAGTCATCTTAGTCACTGGAGGCACTGGTCTCGTTGGGAAAGGCATCCAGTACGCTATCGAAACAGAACCAGAGGGATCGCGCTTTGGAAAGCAGCCGGGGGAGAAATGGATCTTCGCATCGTCTTCAGAGGCAGATCTCAGGTAAAGCCATCTTACGCTTCACTTCACTCCGATCTTATAAAATCTACAGGGATCTTGAGCAGACTAAGAAGTTGTTCGAGAAGTACAAGCCCACCCATGTTATTCATCTTGCTGCACTTGGTACGCACAACACACAACACCAGAAGTCGCAGAATCTGACGATCGCCGCTCGTACACACTACAGTCGGCGGACTTTTCAAAAACATGAAGTACAAGGTGCGCTATCAGTGTATTCCTTCTTTATCCTGCAGCTGATACCTCCTTCCAGATGACGTTCTTGCGTGACAACATGCTTATCAACGATAACGTCCTGCATACTTCCCACCTTACTGGAGTGAAGAAAGTCGTTTCATGTCTTTCGACATGTGTTTATCCAGACAAAGTTGAATACCCCCTTGATGAAACCAAGATCCACCTCGGTCTGCCGCACGACAGCAACTTCGGATACGCACACGCCAAGCGTATGGTCGACGTGGCAAACCAGTAAGTCGTTGACGTTACATAGCTTCACGCGATTCAACCATTTTTCAGTGCATACAAGGATCAGTATGGCAGCAACTTCACCTCTGCGATCCCGACAAATGTGTTTGGACCCTACGACAACTAGTAAGTTGCCTCTGTACTGATTTCGATGCGAACGGCGCTCATAATCTCGTAAAACAAAAAGCGATCTCGAGGGCGCTCACGTCATCCCTGCTCTAGTACACAGGTGTTACTTGGCTAAGAGTACGCCTCTCACGACTCTACAACACCCACTTTCCTGATTCCTTCATATTCAGAAAATGGCACGCCTTTTATTGTCGGGGGTACTGGCAAGCCGCTTCGGCAATTCATCTACTCTCGCGATCTCGGGAAACTGTTCATCTGGCAGCTTCGTGAATATGACGACGTTGAGCCCGTCATTCTCTCTGGTGAGTCTTATCTGCTATCGGGGTTATTCATGAAATGACCGTTGACCTTATTTATAGTTGGCGAGGATGAAGAGATCAGTATCAAGGAGGTTACTGATGCAATTGTTAAGGCGATGGACTTCAAGGGCGAGTACTCCTTCGATACAACTCGCGCGGACGGCCAGTTCCGCAAACCTGCGTCTAATAAGAAGCTGTTGAACCTCATGGGTGGCTTCGAGTTCACACCGTTTGATAAGGGTACGTATGGCTCTTGCCTTACTTCCCGCGCAGTGTAGTTGAACGTTGTCGGTTTCAGCTTTGGACGAGTCAGTCAAGTGGTTTGTGCAAAACTACGATTCTGCCAGGACAGGTAACCCATCGGCATAGAATGGATGGGATCTTCCGTTCGATTTGTCGCATCCAGGGGTGACTGTTGCACGGCGTTTGTATTACAAGCTATATGATTCCTTATAGAGGATGCCTATGGAATTTGGATATTTTTGCTCGACCATAGCATGACACGAGTCTCGCACGAGTCCCATGTCTCTGAGAGGTCGACTCAAACGCATAGACATGGTATTCAGCAAACCATAAGCTTCCATCAGGGAGGATGCAACAACTAGTCTTGTTGCATTGTGGTTCTCCTTAAGTTCCTGCCGTTGATTATCATCGCTGGGACACGTTCCGTCGAATGGACTTTGTTATGCATACCTATATGGTCTGAAATAAGCTCAAACAGTTTCCGTTATGATCGCTGTTACTCCGGTGCTCTTCATATTCAAGCAAGAGGGAACTGAGAATTGATATGATGTTACTCTGGTTCTGATTTGAGCGATACCACGGACTGGCCCTTCTCTGGTGCAGCATTAGCGTCCACTCCATCAACAATCACGGTTGAGCCAACAGAACCCTCGCTCTGTACTTCATCGTCAGACTTGCCACCACTATTGACATATTCCTCTGTTTCATTTGACGGCCCATTTGACGGCCCATGCGATGGTGAATCGATATCTCCACGATAGAGTCGGGTCTTGGTTTCCTTCGTCCATTCGGTGACACCTGTGCGAGGCCCATCCGTACGCACCAAAAGAAGGAGGCGCGTGGTCAAGAACCCGACCAATAGGGCCGATGAGAGAAAGAATGCGATGAGAAGAAGGAATGCGAGTGTGCACGCGAGCACCAAGCCTGTAAGCAGAGCAGGGTCAATACTGTTTGTTGCACGTTAGGATTCTCAGAAAGACTTACCAGATACCAGCACGACTACAGTAGATGCAGCAAACGCGCCGGCAAGACCCAAGAAGGTGAATGTGCCTATTACGAAGAGCGAGAAACCCCTGTTTTGTCGCGTGAATTGGCTCGTCAAATCTACAAGGAAAATAACTTACACGAAGGAAATAACGGGTAGGAAGCTCAAGAAGACGAATACCGCTACGAAGGACTTTGTAGACGAAATGTCAGTGAACGCGGGTCGGAGTGCCGCTAAGAGCTGGGGAGCAGTCTGGAGCAGTACGTACGGACAAAAGCGGTCGCTTTTCAAAGGACTCGGCTACATTTTTAATTCCTGGTCGGACATAGGCAATCTCTGCGCTGTAGCCAAAGTCAGCAGCTTCCTCTGGACACCGTGGAGAGATCACTCTCACCGGTCGACAACCCGTCGCACGATGGCGGCGCTTTTCTCAAAGTATGATTGTAGATCTTCCGCGGAATTGTACGTAGCACCCATCTTGTTCCTGCGCGACTCAAAGCTGGAATATTGATCAGAGAATCAGAGAATAATGTCTGTGAGAAGCCTTAGCAATGATAATAAGTACGGGGTCAAGCGAGGAATTTACCTTATTGGGAATTCGCGTAACTGTAAACGCCCATAGAACGCCACGCTGTTGCCTGAAGGCTGCTCGTCGTCGGGTTCGTCCACGCCGTGTTCTTTATTCCTTTCCAACACTCAGCTCGTGGTTGTAAGGAGATTTCCACCGCAGCTTCAAGGCGTTCTGGGGTCCAACGTAAATTGCACGGAGTTACAACTGAAGCGCTGTCAATTAAAATCTTCGAGCTGATCAGGAACTAGTCGATTGTTTCCAACCCATCTTCATCTTCAACCATGTCGTCCAACATCATCCCAGACGTTCCAGCACCTTTCTCCCCTCTCGTGAAGCTACAACTGCCTTCACCCGAGGAGTACAATAAGCGCAAGGTTGCCCTCATTTCTGGTAAGTTTATGCGTTTTGGTCTCCTAACACCTCAACTCACATGCGATCCCGATATCAGGTATCACTGGGCAGGATGGATCATACCTGTAAGTAATTATACTGCTCTAAATGACGAGAAGAGAAGCTGTGGGAAGCTGTGTCGGGTGCGGTTCCTGTCTCGTGACAGGCCATTTGTGCGGAGATCATGCTATAGTCACGGACATTGACCAGTTGCATCCAGGACGGAATTGCTGTTGGAAAAGGGCTATGAGGTGCATGGAATTATTCGTCGCTCGTCTAGCTTCAACACCAGTCGTTTGCACCATCTTTATGCGGACCAGCACGAACGTATGTATCTGCCACGTCACGTCCTACAACCTCACCAAACCTCACGCTTTCACCAGGTCCAAACAAGCTCAAGTTGCACCATGGTGATCTGTCGGACAGCACTAACCTCGTTTACATCATCGCTCAAGTACAACCCACCGAAGTTTACAACCTCGGTGCACAGTCCCATGTAAAGGTCTCGTTCGATATGGCCGAATACACTGGTGATGTCGACGGCCTGGGTACCCTCCGTTTACTCGATGCCATCCGTACATGCGGTCTCGAGAAGCATGTTCGTTTCTACCAGGCGTCAACCTCTGAACTCTACGGAAAGGTCGTTGAGACACCACAGAGCGAGACCACTCCTTTCTACCCTCGATCTCCCTATGGCGTTGCAAAGCTCTACAGCTACTGGATCACTGTCAACTACCGGGAGGCGTATGGCATGTTTGCATGCAATGGTATTTTGTTCAACCACGAGAGCCCCCGTCGTGGACGGACATTCGTAACTAGGAAGATTACTCGCGCCGCGGCAGAAATCTCACTAGGCAAGCAGCAGTGTTTGTACCTCGGTAACATGGATGCTAAGCGTGATTGGGGACATGGTAAGCGTCAATACATGTAGTCGCGGTCCGCATACTGATTTGTTGTAGCACGCGACTATGTGGAGGGAATGTGGCGCATGTTGCAGCAGCCAACGGCGGAGGATTTCGTCCTCGCAACTGGCGAGACCCACCCCGTTCGAGAATTTGTCGAGAAGTCGTTTGCCCTGCTCGGCATGACCATCCAGTACGTCGTGCGACCTCAGATGCGACTTTAACTTAATATATTCCCAATCAGGTGGAGAGGATCAGGCGTTCAGGAAGAGGGTGTCGATAGCAAGACTGGCAAGGTCCTGGTCAGGGTTGACTCGCAGTACTTCCGCCCTGCCGAAGTCGAGTACGTGTTTTCCACTCTCAATCCGACTTAAGCTTTAACATATTTTGCACAGACTGCTCCTCGGAAACCCGGCGAAGGCTGAGCGTATCCTGGGGTGGAAGCGCAAGGTTGACTTCGATTCCTTGGTGAAGGAGATGGTTGAGGCGGATCTTAAGGCCGCGAAGTCTCTCGTTGAGGACCAGAACTAACTAACTTTTATAACTGTTGAAGTCTCGTTTTTCAGGGACTATTATTGTTCGCGCTTAGGGATGGAAGGAACGTTAGAATATAAATCCACAGTTTCTTGCTCCAGCTATCCAAATATATTGTAACTCGTAGGACTTCCTGCGCGACACGAGTGCATCCTTTTTTTGTTGATACGTCTGACTGTAGTCAGACAGTGTATCATGAAAATACAGGCTTGACCGTTCAGCTGCTCAGCGCTCAGCAACTAAGACAGGCAGTGCATTATTTCAACGAAATTCTATTGCAGGCCTATAATTGCATGCTGCTACAAAACCGAGATCCATTGAACTACATCGAAGGAGTCGGGTATTACATAGAAATACAAAGGATAGATGTTATCGATAATGGTATAGGGAGTTGGGTAACCGAGCACAAAACAGCTAAGGATACAGTGGGATGACAAACATCAGAGCTCAAAAGAATCTTTTTAAAAAATAAAAAGAGGCCAACAAAAGCGAGCAGATCCCTAAAAAAAGAGTGATGACTTTTTTCTTCTTCCTGTTTGTAGATGATCTAAAGATGGATGAAGTCCTTATACGATATCTGAAGGGTGTATGGGAGATGGTACGTCTGGTGTGTGTCGAACGCGGCTGACAATCTCGACGTCCACCACTGAGTCCGGTCGTGCGAGTTCTGGGAGTTCAAGCCTCGTCGGTGCGGGTCGCCCTTCAACTGGCGATGAGACGCATGTACTAGAACCCGCCGTGCTGGACGAGGGAGAATATGGCTTCTCTTTGGTATCATCGAAGAGATCCAAGTCGCCCACGGAGATGGCAGTAGAAAGCTTGTCGGAGAACGAGGAGATTGATCCGCGTCTGTTGGTGCTCCGCTGGATGAAACTGGGAATAGTGACTCCGAGCTTTGAACCCTTGGACCTGCCAAGAGAATAAGCTATAGGAACAACGGAAAACAGATTGAACAGCACGTACGGATGGAACCCGGTAGAGAACCCAGTGGACTGCAAGCCAGCCGATGTATAACCGAGCTTCTTCGCCACAGAGGTAAACGCGAGGCGGTAGTGCGTCCTCGCCTCTTCAGCGAGCCCGAAGAACAGGAAGAACACAATGCCACATGAGACCGTAAGCCATTGTTGCAACGTCAATGACAGGATCGCTCCTGGAGACTCCAGCCATTGAATGGCTGGGAACTGAAGGACACGAGAGAAGCCTAGATGTATGTCTGCGAGACCTCTCCATTGATAGATAGGCTGTTGCAAGCTAAATACGAGAAGGTAGACCGAAAGTGGAATAGTGGCCAGAAGTTCGATGGTGGCAAGAGCCATGAGGCGGAAGTATCGGTTGAAGGTTAGGTTGTTGTTGGATGCAATGAGCTCGCTGAACTGGCGGCGACGCTTCATGAAGGCACGTAGAGTTCCAACTGATGGATCGGTAACAGTGAGAAAACGGAATCTTGATGAAACGAGGTAATATGGGCTTACTGCAGTATGCACCAGAGACCAGGCCCATGATAATGCAAACGCCGTTGGTCATAACGATAGCAAAGTAGGTATTGGGTATGGCAGCCAGGCAACCCACACCGCCCCAGATGTTGAAGCGATGTCCTTGAACGAACCACACTAGATAAAATTCACTACTGTCAATATTGTAACTATGACTGATGATTGTGCAGACTTACTGAGAATCATATGGAGGACGGGAATACCAAGACCAATGCCGAGATCAGACAAAATTGCCCGTCGCTTCTCAGCTCGAGTGATCGACACGGAGCTCGTACTGGCAATTTTGAACAGACGGCGGTTGATAACGAGGGACGCGGCGAGGATTCCCTGAGATGCACCCCAGGTGATCCGGATTGCTGATCGAAATATTTAATAGCTATTCGATTGTAGGAAACATGGCACATACTTATGTCGCACCATACCGGAGCCCAGTTAATGGCGTTGTCCCTCCAGATCACCCCGTTGACGAAGTTGATAAGGCAAGTCGCAGCGGTCCATCCGATATAAAGAACACATCCCACATTCCACGCTATTGAGTCCGTGAGTATTTGCGCCAACCAGGATAGAAATCTGGTATACCTTCCAAGTGCCAGTACAAAGGCACGGAAACCAAGCAGAAGGCAATGAAAGAGAACGCTGTAAGCAGCGCCTGTTGAATTGGCCAAGAAACCATTGTTGCAGATGTGAATGTGGATGTGGAAGGATCGTCCGCACGAGTTTCGCGCGTGGGTGATGGGGACTTGGAAGACGACGAGAGGCCATAACGTGTCCTGAGGAGTATTTATGAGGGTTATTGGGTATGTTCTCCTTTATGACCTCTTTCGGATTCCCCCTTGTGCACTCGTGAAGCAAAGTTCGCAGCTGACAGCGCTTAAGAGCTATGCGCTTGCCCACTTTAGGACAGTTGCTTGTTCTTTCCTTTTGGTGACCTGCCGCAAAAGGTAGCTGTCAATGACAGGCTTGATAGCCGGTGTGCAAACCTACCAGCTGCATTGCGGCATGACCATTTTCTCCCGCGATATATCCCATCCACGAGGTGAGTGTAGTTGTAGCGGCGAAAGATTCCGAGGGAAAAGTCTAATCAGCGATCGGGGGTAATACGCAAAGAGCTTGAGCAAAGCGAGAGGTGATAGCTCAGCACCTAGAACTAATGCACGTTGTATGTGCACCTGTGAGAAACAAAAGTGGTTAGCTGCACTGAGAACATATGAAGGTGAAATGCTTGTTCACAAGCAAAAGACGACTCAGGCCCAGATTCAAAAGTGCGGGACGAAGTCTCCGGCGTATGAGAGATATGAGAAACGTGGCAGACAAACTCATAGCTTCGAACGGCACAAAGTGGGCGACTGGGTCCTGACCAAGCTTCTGATGACACCGAAAGAAACCAAAGGGCGTCCAAGTAATACAGTTCATCAAATCAAGAGTCGTCAGATTCTCTGCAATGGCGTCTACTCGGGGCGGGGAAAATGTCGTGAGCGGCAGCAAGTCTTGCAGGGAGAACAAGGTCGTCAAGAACACGGACGAAACGATTCCGAGAAAGATGCTTTGCACGATCTTGAGGACAAGGTCGGCGACTACACAGAATATGGCGGTGTCCGCTAGAAACGAAAGGGAAAATGAACTGGATATACAAGGTCAAGGTGGGAACACGTGAAGGAGTTTAACCGATTGTGTCACCGTACGAAGGTAGAAGGAGACATGGCTATGTGGGTCGGTCAGAGAACGTGTGCAAGGGGTTTAACTCTCACCAAGGTTCGCTTGCAATTGAGTTATACTCACTCAGCACGGGATGAGGAAACGTAGACAAATGGTTGCGACGAGAACCTGATCGGACTAGGATATGAATCTAAGCTGCAGCGACGACGCGCGCACTTATGTCACATGAAATTTGGAAACAAGACATTCCTCTACAAATAGAACACAAGCCTAATCAGCACAACATTGTAAGCTGCGCAGTGAGGAGGCGGATACCCACCCTTCAGTTCAATCTCTCAATCTTTCCTTCACCCTCCTTGCGTGGCTATCGAGCTTTCATCATAATCAAACCGGACATCAGGTCAAACGTATTCCCGTCCGGCTGCAGATCAATGAAGCCCTGCGATCCAGCATAACCACCGCCTTCAGGGACAGTTCGTAGCAGGCCATGGTCGCTCGTAATACCTACGATACGGACCCGGCGATGGGGTGTCGTACTTGTAAGAGTTACTATTTGATCACTGGTCATGAATAGTCAGCAACATCTAAGAGCGCTAGAGTGGGGATGATGCACGTACGAGTGTAACCATCGGCCTAAGTACAGATCCATGAATGGGTCGAATGAGCCTTTATGAGCCAAGAACGTAGTCCATATGGACTGGAATTTAGCCATGATAATAGCAGCTGTACGCTCCATGCTTAGTTTTCGATCAACTCCTGAGGGGATCAGGCTCGCCAAGGAGGCGATTGGAGGCGGGTTCAATACGTTGACACCACACCCTAAAAAGTCGTTTCTCAGCAACATTGGACAAGCTGAAGGTATGGATTATCTCACCAATGACAATGTCAACATCGTTGCCGTCAAATGTTGTGTACACCAAGATGCCTGCCACTTTTGTGGCCCTTTCGTTCTCGTCATCACCCACGATGTAGATATCGTTTGGCCATTTCAACCTGATTCTATCTCCCAGCGATCCGAGGACGCCATCATCTCTGCATGCCTCCACGACAGCAAGAGCAAATAGATATTGGACGAAAACGAGACGGGCAGGAGGAATTGTTGACAGTGCGACACGCAAACGTAATGAAAACTGAAGGCATCCGATGGGGGATACCCACGAGTTACCTCCTCGGCCTCGGCCGGCGATCTGATGTGTTGCGAGAGATAACAACGGGGAAGGGAGACTTGAGAGGAATCGGGGGTTTCTGAGATGGAATTGAGAAAAAGAAACCAAGCTCAAAGGATTCACGTACTTGTCAAGAAGTGTTTGCGTACTCGTGACTACTTCACCGTACATGAGGGCTTCCCCTGCACCCCATGAACTCGAGGTCGTTGGACACCCTGTACGAGATGTGGCATCTGCAAGGTCGCTATAATATTGTCCAATGTCGAACAATGGAGTGAGGCCTCTAGATGGCATCGAACCGTCTGTGAATGCAACAATATGCCGGAGGTTATCAGTTTGCTGAATGCGACGTTGCTGCATTAGTTCCTCTGCCTCTGACGCGACGTGGAAATTGAATGTGTCATTGGCATCCTTGAAAGATGCCGGGGGTCGAACATTCAGAGCATTCAGGATCTGGACGACAATCTCGGGTCTAGATGGAGCCGAAGTAAGGAGTTGAGGCAATGCGTAAGACGGCCCAGACTCATTCAACGAGGGAAGTGTGAGGCCCAATTTACGCAACGTATCACGAACGAACTCTTGTCTCTTTTCCTCAGCGATTTTACAGTCCTCAGCGGAGAGCGATGTGTTTTCCGTTGTGACGGCGGTCTCAAGGTGGACACCCCAAAATGCCACCCTGCCACTACTGATTTGCAAGGAGGCGGCGGCGATCTTGCGATCTTCTATGATACGAGCAAGAACCTGCGCGTTCTGCGCAGTCTCGATGCCGTCGAATTCTACCACACCGCTTTCGAGGAGGCTAGCCGTCGCGCCCTCTTGTACAGCTTCGATATTAACGCTGCGGCAGCTGTCTTCTCCACCAGGGAAGAACTTGCAGTAGACAGTATTACCTGACTTCTGGTCTTGAAATCGTAGAGAATAGTCGGAAGGATCGATAACGCTAAAGAGCGAAGTCCCCACCCTGGCACCTGCCCGCAGTCCCAAGAACGCACCACCATTCTCCACATAGGATCTGATAGTAGAGGTGACAGAAGACGATAGAGACAGGTAGTCGCGACAAGCTGGGATCACGAGAAGTGCACATGACTTTATCCAGGGAGAGGATGTGAGCGATTGCAGAGTGATGACTTGTACGCTGTAGTGCGGATACAGAGTCGAACGAAGTACAGCGATGGAGCGTGAAAGGGAGGATTGTAGGACTTCTGGCCCTGAGTAGACCAGTACGTTCATGTTGGACCTAAACGATAGGATATGCCGCTTTTTTGACGGTTGGTGACTGAGCTGGGAGCGGGAAGTTATCACCGAGCGAAATCATGGCTGGATAAGTATCACAGACTTATGAATTTCAAAGGCAAACAATCCAGAGTAGATCTCTTAGTGGTGAGTAGAGGATAGAGGCTAAGGTATAGACCCCCGAACCGCACAAACCTCAATGGCGCTAATATCCGTCCCGACGTCCCGACGGCTCACCGACGGTCAATGCAAAAATTGCCGCCCACAAATCCTACTTGCCAGCTGTCCTCTCCGAGTCTAACGACACATTGAGCCTGAGCTTGTAGCATCTCACACTTTGTCAAGTTCTTCATGGAATGTTGTTTCAAGCTTGGTAATTATACAAAATTATCCCCTTTATGTACGACAGAAGTAAGTCCTTTCGAATTACTATCTCAACGTCAAAGACACATTCCTCATATGCTCTGCCAGATTCTGGTTTGTGTGGCATTGAAACGCACAAAATATATAACGATCAGACATATAAATGCTCTTAACATCTTTTCCCATTGATTGTCTAAGATCATGAGGGTATGAAGGTATCGACTGTTCCTTCGGTTCTTGTCAGGAATGGACCCCCGATTTGCTAGGATGCATGGACAGTTCATGATATTCTGCTGTTCATCAATTCGTCCTGGGATTTCGAATAGCAGACTTGAAATGCGGAAATTTTGAGTGAGCGCTACTTGACAGTCAGACAAGACATTGTATGGACCGAGGATTAATGACTATATAAAACGTTGGTATGTAACGATTGATATGATATACCTGGGTGCTGACGAGGGGCATTTAATGACTAAAAGCTTTCTTTTTCTTTGAGCGTAGAAAAGATGCCGGCAACGAAAGATCGGGAGCACTCATAGTGTGTACTACACGGCGAAAATATGGCGACTGGATGATCAAGTATGAGGCCAGGGTATACAGCTAGCTGGGATGCTCGTTTCAGTAAGTGATGCTGGTATGACCGCACTCCGCGTGTGATATTCTGGGCACTGACGTAGTCCGAGTCCTTCCCTGTAGGATGGTGATGTGTGTTCAATATGGACGAACACGGGATGAGGTCTGAAGAGCCGTGTATCTATATTTCGTTGAAAAAGAATCGGAAAGCTAGAACGTATGTGTCGGGGCGAGGGGGTAGGCTATTCTGCTCCGCTATGGCCCCCTCGGATGAGACATACTCTTGAAGCTCTGTCTCTAGGCCGGGCGACGTGTGTCGGTTACGAGGAGTGCAAATCGTTTAATCCTCTCATCATATTTGCCACCTCGGGCCCGGGAAGGTATGCTAGAACAAGCAGCGGATGATCCCATCTGTAAGTCCAAACCATACTTCCTGTAAGCGCTTGTTTACTATTTTATAGAAAGGTGCACACAGATCTGTCAACTTCGGAAACATCCACGGCTGGGGCACCCGAAAGATCCTCTCTTGTCACTATAGCTCAAGAGTCGAAATGGTGCGTTCTGCATGTCTTCTTACCCTGAACACGATCTCCGAGAACTTCCCGAAATGAAAAGGTATTTACCTTGAGACATACAGAGGAAGACATCTCGAGACTTAGCCGGAATGAATCATAATGCGCATTCAATGAGGTGGAAGAAGTACAACCAGCGCGGTAACCGACCACTTACAGAAGCGCGTCAAGTCTTTGCGTACCTCGGAAGCTCAGTGATTCGAATTTGTCTGCAACTTCTTCTCCAAGACTCACGTTTATTCTATCGTCACAGTTCGCAGCAAGTCCTAACACACAAACCGTCAATCTCGGTCCGTAGGTTTGTCAGTGTATGCAAGTAAACACGTTTGCCCCAACACCCAGCCAGGAATGCCATGGCATACATGGCTCATGGGGAACGCACGACTATACCGAGGGAAGTAGTGCTGCTGTATTTGATAAAAGAACAGCAAGAAATCAGTCTCGTTCACGTCACCTTCATCCTCACATTTATTGCGGAGTTTTCACACTTGCTAGCGATTCATACGACAGAACATCCGGGTACCCACCCACTAGCAGTCATACTTATCTCTACTCGAATCATTTCGGAATGTCGTGGCAACTGAAGAAGTACCTCAACTTCTACCGCATTCATTTGCTTAGCTTGTACGTCACAAATTGCTTTGGAAGGCGCAACACTAACCAATTATCATTTATACTCAGTACACTAAGCCCTCTGATTTTCTCTGTTATTTTCTGGGCTTCGAACGGGAGGTTCCGCATATGCTTCATTGATTCCTTGTTTATTTGCGTCAGCGCGGTCACTGGAACAGGTCTATCCACCATAGACCTCAGTTTCTTGACAGTATGGCAGCAGACTATCCTGGTGATCCTAGAGTTGGCTGGCAGTCCGGTACGAACTTTGATTTTTTTTCCCGATGGTCGATAGCGAGCTCATATGCGCGGCTTAGGTCACCGTGGCTTGGATGGTTGTCTATATCCGGAGGTCTGTTGTGATACACTTCGCATGACGCACTCAACTCACACTCCGATACTAGAGCATTCTTCCGACATCACCTTGCGGAAGTCATTTCTACGGACGCGCAAAGAGTCGCCGCGATGCGGCAAGCTCCTGAGGATAACGGTTTGAGTGTCACACCGGCGATGCGTAAAATTGGTACACCAATGTCACCTTTACACCATAGAAGGAAGGTGCAAGAGCTTACCTCCCTACACGACGAATTGCATGTTCCAAACCTGGACGGCTCTATAGCTTGTATTCCCTCTGGGACAGTAGCTCAAACTGGGTCAAACGGCGGCCGTGACGCGACGAAGCTTGCCATTTCCATACCCGATTTTGAGACACATCGAATGGCCCGTCTCGATACCGGAGAGGCTTCCCCAGCCCCAGCTGAACTCCTGGCCGCCCTAACCCGCAGAGTGTTCCCCGACTTTCACCACAACCTACACAAGACGCTCCCATCTGCGGTTACCCTCGTAAAGCGTCATGCTGCAGGAACAACAGATACGCAGACCGCAAGTTCTCGGCGCCCGAAGCGAATGCGTTCCCTGTCATTAATCGCGACTATTGCGAAGGAGCCGTACCTTGGAGGTCTCGACCACAGTGAAATGATGCGACTGGGAGGAGCTGAATATCACGCCCTTAACTCCTTGCTCTGGATTATCCCCCTGGTAATTTCGCTACAGATATCTTAATGAAACGTCCGCTTATGGTTATGGCAGTATTATATTAGTATATTGGGCATTGGCATCATAGCTGTTGCTCCATACATGATGGCTCCCGCATGGCGCGACGTCTTTTTGCCCCCTGAGCAACACAGGAAGATTTCCCCCATATGGTTTGAATTTTACCGCGGTCTAAGAGGTGTAGCTCGCTGACTCTCGTCTCATAGGTTCTCTATATTCCAATGCGTAAATGCTATGAGCAATACCGGAATGTCCATAGTGGATCAAAATATGGTGCCCTTCCGGACGGCTTATCTGTTGATAGCCGTTTTGATTGTATGTGTGCTTGCTGGAAACACAGCATTTGTGAGTGTGTACCCTGCGTGATCTTCCCAGAATTACTCAACTGGATTAAATAGCCAATTATGTGAGTCTCTCATCCGGACATGATGTAAGATGTAAGATGCTAATCGACAGTATGCAACTTCCAAGTTTCCGATCTATATTGTAAGTTATCTTTTCAACCACCACATTTACTCAAATGACCAGGTCAATCTACCCCTTTCCCAGATGGGCCAGCATGAAATGTTTACCTGTGCAGTCCAGGATGCGAGAGACTCTTAGATTCCTCTTGAATCATCCTAGGCGCTGTTTTATTGCTCTTTTCCCGTCTCACCAGACTTGGTTGTTGCTGTGGGCTCTAGTAATAATGAAGTCAGTAGTCCGATCTTTAACTTTCCTCTTAGTTTACTCACAGCGCTTCATAGCATCGCTTTATTGTTAGGAGACCTGGTCCTGAACATCGACAATCCTACTACGGACGCGATTGCGCCAGCAAGTAGAATTGCCCTCGCTTTCTTATCTGCAGCGGCTGTCCGTAGTGCAGGATTCCAGGGTGTATCCATCGCTGCATTGACTCCAGCCGTGCAGTGCGCACTTCCCTTATGTGTGTGTCGTCATTTCTCACGTCTTTTTTAGGATCTTGTATCTCATCATGATGTACATCGCGATTTACCCAATTGCTATGAGGTAGTTACGGTGCTCTTCAGATTCTTCGGATACTGATGCATTACAAACATAGTGTACGCGTGACCAACGTGTATGAGGAGAACCCTCTTGTGATCTACGAGGATAACACCTTGCAAACGGATCCTGAAAATCCATCAGATTCAGCAGAAAACCGAGCGGCTCTCTGGGCACAACGTCTTATGCGTCATGTTCGCCGACAACTTTCGTTCGGTCCGTCTCACAATCCTCCGCTCTTTGCTGGAGCACTGTCTTATATCCTCTCTTGCCAGATATCTGGTGGCTGGCCCTGTCGCTCTTTCTGCTATGTATAATTGAGGTAGGCACCTTTTACTTGTCCAGTTTGGAGCATGCTTATTGGGGCTAAACAGCGCGAGGCGCTCATGAACCCGGAGAACGCGACTTGGTTCAACACTTTCGCTATTAGTGAGTGTATCGACTGACACATTGACACCCTCGTATATGAAACGAGTCGTCGTACAGTTTTTGAACTTGTCTCAGCCTATACCACAGTAGGCTTGAGCCTAGGTATTCCAACAGTGCGTCGCATTTTACAAAACGACGATGACCGATGAAGCGCTTATAAATGATTTATAGGGGAATTGTTCATTTTCTGGGGCATTCCACACCTTGTCCAAGTTGATCATATGCGCTGTTATGTTGCGGGGAAGACATCGAGGTCTACCCGTCGCACTAGACAGGGCCGTTATGCTGCCCTACGAGTTTGGCAATGAACAGGAGGGTCCCAAGGAGCAGAGCTCCCGAGAGGCTGTAATACAGAGTGCGAAAGACAGAGAGACGAGCGAGACGTCCTCCTCGTCCACTCGCGTCTTCTTAGCGGATCGATAGCGACGTTGGGAAGTCAAATGGCTAATTTCTGGGAAATTGTTGACGTCTATGCTTTATCGCTTATTCCACCATGTCCATGTCCAAGGTAGCTGGCACTTAGGTCTATGTATTCTAGAACGGCAAGCATATAACACGCTCGGGATTCAGAAAGCCATGGATGGGAATATCCGGAAATGTAAGTGTGAGCTAAGACGCAGTGAATCTCCAGTAGACTTGCTAGTAAGTACATATTCTACGCCTCCATTCCCATCTCCAACCCACCGTTCGCAAGGAAAGTGCTTCCTAGACCATCATCATCATCCACCTCCATTCCCCTACCTTCCGCTGGGCCTCTTGGCCTCGCTGCACGACGCGCTTTCTTCGCAGCATGTTTGAGCATCCTCCGGCTAAGGGGATTTGAAGATGCCAACCCGCTCGCTTTTACTGGTGCATCGTATGCAGGTATATCATGCGATCGTCTAAGACGTTTTGGGGCCCGTTGGGTAATTTCCCTGACATCGTTGGCCATCGTTTGATGATTTGGTCCAGCAGATGGAGTAGGAGAGGCCGACCGCCGACGCTTATGTGATATCGGCGACGCTGTAGCGTCTTCCACCATATCATCCCTGTGGACAAAGTCGTAATGTGCAAGAACGTGATATCATGAGCGTAGCACTCATTTGAGGGCTGGAAATATAAACTTACACAATTTCGTCCATGTTCACTTCCTGTTCATCAGATGCCGTCATCTCTTGATCGCCAAAAGCACCTTCATCTGCGCCTTGGAACAACGCGCCGAGTTCAAAGGCCTTCCCCAGTTCAGTGACAATCCTTGCTTGACCAACATCCTCAGCCCCAGGGGCTACTTCGCCACTGGCCGTCATGGCTGGCAAGGACGAAGGATGGATGGTGGCTGGTATTGTGAAGTACGGTATCTTGTGATGGTTCCAATCCGTAACGACAACTCTTGCCGAAGCAAGAACATCTGGTGTCCCTCCCTTAAGGAGACGTCCCGTGATTAATGCGAGCATTGTGAGGAACTCCAAAGTGTTGCCGAATTCTGGCAGATTGTAGAGTTTCCGTAGCGCCTCTTGATCTGAGCGTTGTAGAATTTCTTCAACTGCAAAAATGTTGAAAATGAGTAAAACCTAGCAGTCAAAACAAGAATTCTAAAGTTCAATCATACCAAGCTCTATAGGGTCTTCGACGTCTTCCACTTTGACGACGTTACGTAAGAGTACACTTCCTCTGACACGGGCCCGCCCCCCACTATCGAGTAAATCATCGGCGTCATCGAAGACAACGCCCGGGGAGTCTACAATGCGAATCCCCCGTTCTAATTGTACCGTCTGCAATTCTTTCGTATGGCCTGGCTGGGCTGCAACAGCACATGCCTGTATGTATGGTGTTACTATCCCAATTGCAATAACATGTATCGGTGGTGACGGACCTTACTTCGCTTGAGCGAATTGATAAGACTACTCTTACCAACATTAGGATACCCGACTACTCCAACAGTCACACTTTGTGCAGCACTGGGGCGGTATGCCTTCAAAAGGCGAACGAGAGCAGGAGCGGTATTGGAGGAGAGATTTGAGCGTTGAGTATTTGAGACACTGCGGAATGGAAGTGTTGGTGTTGTGTGGCGGAGATATCGAAGCCATGCTTGCGCATTATCTTTTGGTACAAGGTCTAACCGACGACAAATAGAGGGAGAAAATCAGACACGTCAGCTCTGTATATGTTATCAGGGCATTCGTACCAATTTTATTCAACACAAAGACCAATTTCTTTCCTTCCGATTCACGCCTTCTAACCTCCTCTTCTACGAGACGACTCCGACACCCTTCAGGGTCACGAGCATCGAGTACGAGAATAATGATGTCACTTTCGTCTATAACTTTGTGTAGTGCACGAATATAGTGCCTACGTAGTTGCTCTTTCGTTCTCTGTGTGTCGCTTGTGTTCATAGCATCGTTAGAAGGAGTGGCCGATCCGGACGCTGAGGCTGCCAAGGCCGCCAACGTGGATAGTGTAGGTTCCGCAGCCATTGTTGCATCCGTTTCAACTCGCTGTGGTACCAGGTGCTAAAACAAAACGATGCAAATAGATTTGTTCTCGTCAGTTGCGTTCCGTAACGTAAATAAGCTTGATCCTTACCAAGTGAACCCTCTGCTTCTCTGCATTTCTCATTTTGAGGCTCGGTAAACGTGGTATACCAGGGTCCTTTTTAAGTTCTAAGAGCCTTTAGTCAGTGCGGTTTGAATTAGTGAAAGACCGACGAAAGCCGGTGCCTTTCAAGTTGCAGTTTATTAAGAGGGCGTACTTACTGGATTTTATCAGGACATTAGACTTGCGAGATTCTGACTAGGAATTATTTTTAATATACCCCTAAATTTATACCGTGCTTACTATTTCTTCCCATAATTCGGAGGGTCAAAACGGCTGAGTCTGTAGGCAACTTTGAGAGTAATTATAATGTCCATAAGCGCTAGACCATCACAATAAAACTCTTGGACACATGGCAGCCACGTTGCATTAGGCGCCTACATCCCACAGGCCTACGCTTGATTCAGCTCATAAGTTACGAGTTTGGCAATGAACAAGAGCGAGTAAATCTCCCGAAGAGTGCAAAAGATATAGTAGGGAGACAGGTTTTTCGTTTCTTAACAGAATGATTGCGCTTCACATAATCTAGTCCTTGTATTTTGGAAGATAAGCATCAAGAGGAGCGGACCAATAATGAGCTGATCGGCAGGTTTAACCTTATAATGCTGGCGATGAGAATTTAGTATCCCTCTACAATTTCATCCAGCCACAATCTACAGCTCTCCCACGAAGGCTGTGTATTCCAAACGAGGTATGAAATGGTCAGGGCCAAGCGGGAGTGAATCGAGACTCGTACCTCGGAGATGCCAAAAAGTTCGCGTACATCAAGCGTAACTGTCCCCACCGCTTTGCGTGCCTTTCGTCTCAGCGTTTGGCAGTCGCACCGCGCTGCACGCCGTGTCCTACGTAATTCAGAGTGATGGCCTATGGCGGCAGATTGTAACGTGGCAGCGGAGTCTGCTTTCGCCTTCAGGACCAGCGACTCGATTATGCCGAGTATTAGAGCACAAGCTGTCAGCACATGCGTGGGATACCGAATATACGCCAAATCTACGACAAGATGCAGTTTAGACGTGATGTACTTCAGTTCTGAAGTACGGAGGCCCTCTGAGAAAGGAATTGCAAAAATGCGCACCCATCTGAGCATCAAATAAGATCTCCCACGTTTCAGCCATGGCAACATCCCAATTGCCGCGAGAGCAGAGAAGGGTGCGTAGAGAGGGAAGGGCGTTGTGTATTTCCTCTATGTACGCGCCAGGGGTGGAAATTCCGAGACTGAAGGAGAATGTAGAGAACAAGTCACGTTGAGCGGCCTGAGTGCGACCTTCAGTTTTTATCAACTATCTAATGACAAAATGGAAATACCTCCAGGTCTTCGTATGTCATTGTGTGAGGAGCGAGAATAAGATATTCATTCGCAACGACAGGATACAGCGGATCTAAGAAATCACGGTGCAACTATGCCGCAGCAAGGGTGTCAACAGCGACACGGACACAGATGGGACAATCACACCTTGACAGCCAATGCCAGACAGGCCACCGCTAAGTCCCAGGTTATCGCTTCTGGACCCTCCATACCGTCGTCTTCTTTATCCGACGTCTTACAGGCAATAGGCGGGCAGGAAGGTGATACTCCAACACGACGGAAGTATCTCATGAATAAGTGGGCCGCATGCCATCTAGTATCAGGAGATTCAGAAAGCTGCGCGCGAAGGTTGGAACAAAGAAAAGGTCGAGAAGGAAATTTTGGGGGTATAACCTGCAATGTCACGGTTAACGACGACCGACAAACATTGATCAGGTTGGACTTGCGTCTAGGATCCATTCAATTACTTCCTTCCGGAATTCATCTTCGATTCCTAGACTGGGATCTGCCTCTTCAATGTAATCAGTGACTCGACCTTCAGTGTTTTCTGATTGACCATCTACAGTCTTCGAGTCTTCTATCTCACCCACAGCCCTCCACATACGCTCTTCCTCGTCGTCATCGTCGTGGGTTTGCCTTTGGGGTTCGTCTTCACCCATCAACTCCCTCTGGAGTCCTGCGATATTTAGCCCGTCTCCTATTCTCTCTTCTAATTCTTTGCTCAGCAATTTACTGATCCTCCACTCCGCCTCTTGTTCCTTGGAGGCCGGTGCACGAGGTATCATTTCATAAGGTGGAGGGGCGAGAATAGGAAGTGGGGAATCTGATGGAGTGACATTATTGAATCGCGAGCGTACCGGGGTAACAGGCTGTGTAGGGGGACACGATATGAAACCAGAGGTACGCCGTAGAGTCTTATGAAGAAGTTTTGCGCTAGGGTGCAGAACCGAGACAGGGCTGTGGACAGGAATGTCTGATGTTGGTTTATCTTTTACTCGGACACCATACTGCTAGGAATATGAAGTTGACGCTCGTATAATTTCCTCTGACGAACGATTCAGACTTACTTGGTCTGTGATCCGAGCCTTTACCTCTCCTGCATCAGAACGAAGGCTTGAGGCACGTCTCAGGCTTCCCAGCGTAGGCTCTTTATCACGCCTGCAGGGTATATGCGATACTGCCATAACTGCTTGGTCCTGGGTAGCTAACTTACGCTTTTTTGTTTGGGGTGCATTCACTTCGTTGAGCCCAACAACCGCCAATGTCTTTTGACAATAGGAGGAATCTTCTTGCCTTCGATCTCGGCAAGTTGGAGAGTGAAGCATGTCGGCAGATCTATCCGTGTTGTGATATTCTTCCCAGGAGCCCAACGGGGACAAAGGACGAGATCGTTTGCTCAAGCTCGATTGTTGCGAACACGCATCTGGTCCTAAATAACGAGTCCGGTTCTGCATTTTGCGAGGAGCCAAAGGAACAATACTGGCAGCATCCAAAATCGGGTAGGTGACTGGAGTACGCAGGATGAGAGAAGGATCGTTCCTGGAGGACCATAGTTCGCTGTATTCGGCTTCCACCGAAGGCACTTGGTCCGAACCAGCACTAGAGCTAGAGAGAATTCCAGGATTGCCATCGCATTCTTGGTCTTCGCCCTCGTCTGGGTGAGTATCATAGACGTAGCGACCCGTGAACCTGACAGGAGAGAACACTTCGTATGAGGATTCTGAGTCTTGGTCAGTGGCAGGCAGCACAGTAGATACAGAACTCGAGGAAATGGAACGAGAAGAGGTATGAGATGCGGAGAGACTAGAAACAGAGGAAGAGTCGACTGAAGCCTTTGCAGAGATGATGGCATTGTCATGAGAAAGGCTGTCCGAGGCCTCCATGGATTTACTTGCTGAAAAAAAAGAATCTAGGCCAGAAGCAGATTGTGCAAGTGAGAACAGAGACACAGGAGAGACAGCAGGGCAGAAAGTAGCTTTGTCTGTGAGACGACCGTTCTGTTCGTCAAGGACCTGAAGCAACAAGCGATCGAGGCGAAGGCTGAAATAGACTTGGGCAGCATGTGTATCGAGAGTATGCAAATAGTTTCCTGCTTCGCCTGAGTGAATATCAAGGTTGATAGCTGGGGAAAGACCAAGTTCATCGTCTATATGACGCTGTTGAGAGCCATTCTGAGAGAAGAAGGTGTGACCAGACGTGTCGGTAGAATGAAAACTGATGACCACAGGAGACAGAGAACCGTCAATACAAGGACTGAAATCTTCAATTGCACCTCCGGCTCCATCGAGTTCGTGTCCTGCGTCGCGCTTTTCAGCGTGTATTTCAGGCGCATATATCCTGTGAACAGAATAAGGGACGGCAACATTGTGGTCAAGCGCATCAGGATTGATGGACGGAAGATCGTCAAGAGGAGTTTGCGGATAAGGTGAAGATGGGAAAACTGTAGAACTCGAGGGCGGAATGCAGTCGCTGGCCCCGTCGAGAGAAGTGCTCCAACTTTCCTTGAACTGTACAGGTGTAGTGGGCGCACTTGAATCCTCCATGTTCGACTGATAGATGCGACCACTTCAAGTCATAAACGAGAAGGACGGGCGGTTAAAAACACAGAGGGTGGAAGTGAGAGGGAGAAACTATGAAGTGTGGTCGGCTGTTCAGGCAGAGTGGTAGTCCGTCCTCAGGCAACGCAGGTTCAGTCCCCCAGCTGTAAGTCGCTTGAATTTCCAATACATCAATATGCGCAGTATATTTTTCAAACCAATAACCCAAGATGCATAGGGAACTCAGATCTAAGTCACAGACTACATTGACCCTAATACCGCATAGTTTTAAAAAAGCTGAGAGACCGGTCACTTGTAAGTATCGTTATTTCAGATAAAGCAAAATTAGCAACTTGATAGATCCAAAATCTTCACAAATAAAACATCGTCTCCCTTAATCCTGCCCCAACACCATTCCTCCACATACTTTGCGCCTCTCTCATCACAGCCTCCTCTTCGGCGTCGCCTGCACCGCTCGTGGCTGTAGTGCCGCTGCTAGAAATGCCCTGTAACAGGGAGTGTAGATAGCATCTTCCCCGCTCACAGGCGAGATCTGCGTAGTATGCTGGCGAAACGAGGCTGACGGCTTTCGTGGCTCGTGCGAACATGTAGCTCACTTCGTTAGTGAGCGTCTGAAGCTGGTCCGCTTTGAAGCCAATCTCGTCGTGAACCACATAGTAATGAGTAGGTCGCGTCGTGCCCTGCAAGCCGCCGTGTGCTGGAGATATCGAGTCAGACGCGGCAACGAGAAGACGATAGAGCAATGAGGTGAAAACATACCTTGGAGGAAGAAATCGAATTCATATACGGCAGTAACGCCTCGATCGACGACAGTGCCAGGCCTCGGGTTGCCGTCTCCAGCGGCTTGTTGGGCTTCGGTGGGGAAGAATCGAGTGTGATGACGCTTCCCACAGACTACGATGGTCAGTTTGGGACTATACGGGCCCTTAGCCGTAGTGAACTTCTTGAATGCATCTCTAATCTCCGGCATCTCATACACCACAACGTGGGCAAATTGTCCCTAAACGAATTGTTAGCAGATTCAAAAAGGACATTCCACCAGCGTACCTCTGACACTCCATCACGGTATACTATGATCCTCTGTGGGAGCTTCTTACTCTTCGCTTGGAATGCCTTCAATCTCTCGACCATCATATCCGCCAATGCAGAGACCATCTAGTGACACTCGACTGAGTGACTTGCAATCACGTAGAGAGCACACAAACGAACCTCTTTCTTGGATTCCTGAATACGAAGACTAGCGGGAAATTGTCCGAAATATTCATCAATGCTGCCGACGACAGCAGCAATGGAGGGCGTGCCCTTGACAGTCCCGAAGCCAGGGTGAGTGACATCCATGCCAACCAACATTGTCGGTTCCTGTTTCAACCAACGAGTATTAGCTCCCTCCATCGTATGGTTAACGCCCCCCATTTTCATGTTCAGTTTGAGCGCGACATTTGCGAAATATTGCAGCTGGCCCTTCTCCTTCCTGATGTTCGAAGACTGCACGCAGCATGTGGGTACATCTAGAAAGACATCGCACAGGTGCTTGATGCCTGAATACACATGGCGGTCCTTGTTAGACAGAACGACAAGGATGAAAGTCGGTTTCGGTTTGATAGTTCTTAGGGCATCCTGGATCGCTTTAACGGCTTGCTTCCGAATAGGGTCTTCTTTCTGCTTAGGGGGAAGCCTCGCCATGGCGCATACTGGCTGCTGAGGGCTAACGGACATACCACTTTTCCTGCACATATCCGCAAAGCCTTTTATAGTCCTAAGTAACTCGGGGTCATTTGGTCCTTCGAATTCGTCTCTATTGGAGTTTGCTTCTTTGATCACGAGCACCGCCCAATTATTGAGCTTGCCACCGATGGAGAACTTCACGTCCCGAAGGTTCCAGCTTGCCCGTTCATCCACCCGCGGAGCTCCTGCTGCGTACCTGATGTTCGGAGATGGGAGGATGCGTCCAGGTACGACCGCCATCTCCCTGCCTATGCTGACTCCGAAGGCTCCCAACGGAGAAGCCGTTTGCACGAAGCCAAGTTCGTCCAAACCACGGTTCACGATGGCGCCAGCATTCACATTCGGGGGCCGGCAAGCTACCTTAATCATCTCCGCAGTGTGTTCATCAAGTAACTTCCCCTTGAACGGCTGCTTCTCTAAGATGACACATATCTCCATCGGCAGATAATTCTTCTTCTGGCCGCCAACATCAACAAGTGGGAGGCCGGGGTATCGCAACGTAATATTGTATCCTAAGATGCGCGTCAATAGGATGAGGTAGTGTGGGGGGTAAAATACTTACTTTCTTTGAAGTATTCTTCAACGGTCCGTTTTCCCAAACCCTCTACTTCGAACGAATACGTCTTTGCGGTATAATGAGACACCGCCTTGACACTCTTCTGGTAGCCGAGATGGGTCGTCTTGACGCGTACTCCCCTCGCGAATGTATTTGGACGTGCACCAAAGCTGGCGTTCATAAACTCCTGCATGCGCTCCGCAAGATTCCCAGGTGTATAGAATGCTGTAGTACAGACATTCACATTCACCATGAGTTGCTTGTGTGCAGGGCGCACAGAAGAGTAGAAACCGCGCCAGGCTTCGAGACCTCCCCCCAAAGGGAAAGGCGGTTCGGTGGCGGAGGGGTGGAAGAATTTATTCCTTCCAACCATCACGCCACCGCCCATAGAACGGTTTGGGTGTGCAGCCAGAATCAGGTTCAACGCCGATATGACTGGCATTATATCATAACCGCGATATTGAGGGTGGCCAGCGAGGTAGCTTATTTAGAAGCAATATCAATACCAATAATGAGCCAGGAATGTGTGGGAAAGATCACGAGAAAATGCAAGCGTCTGAAGTCAAGAACACTCGGTCCGATGGTTTCGCGTGCATCAGTCCTCAGACACTTTGCGCAATCTCGTGGGATGAAGGGCTGTAGAAATGAAGTGACGTACTTGAGGAGACTCTGTGTCTCGAGATCTTGCACGAATGTTATCGTCAATGTGTATTCTTTCTTCTTGTCGACTTTCTTGTCAGCTTTCTTGTCGCCTTTCTTGCCGCCCTTTGATTTGGACTGAGGAAGTTCCTCTCCCTCATCTTCATCTGTGAAGGGTACAGTGATTACCAAGGGCTGAGGAAGCTTATCGGCGGCGATCAGCTTGCTTGCGTGGTCATGAGCGACTCTGGCAGACATTCCAGCGTTGGCCCAATCTACCGCCTGTTCGGCAAGTTGAAAGATACGTCGTTTGACCCGTTTGACGCTGACAGCCGGGGTTATGTTAACATCATATTCGTACAAGGGGCCCTTTGGGACTTTCACAGGAAAGAAGTTGGTCCGGAGTTTAATCTCTTGGCCCACTGTTCCGAAGTCAGGCCGAGTGGGTAGGTCTGTATCTTGTAGACTCAAAGAACGAAGAGAACTGATGATTTGGTCCTGTGAATTGTCTGTAAGACGAGCGTCGACCTGTGCCGGCTGATTTGGAGCGAAGACTCTATGAATGATCGATCGTTAGGTGACTATTGTGTAAAGCGATTTCAAGAGTTTTACTTACCCGCCTTGTTCTCGAGGGCCGCCCCTGCCTCTAAAACCCCCTCTGTCTCCGCCTCGTCCACGATCGAAACCACGGCCGCCACGGTCAAAGCCGCGACCACCACCACCGCGGTCAAAGCCACCACCACCACCACCACGGTCCTGGTAACCGCCTCGACCTCCCCTGTCTCCTGGTCCACCCCGTCCTCTGTAGCCATCCCCACCTGGGCTTCCCCGTCCTCTGTAGCCGTCCCCACCTGGACTCCCCCGGCCGCTACCGGGTGATCCTCGACCTCCACCTCTTTCACCTCTTGCTCCTCGATTCATTTCCTATAGGGTAGAATTGTTGTGTGTATAGATTGCGTGTATGGTAGTGGGGGATAGAGTGTAAGTTGTGACTGCGAGTGGCACCACGCACACCCTGGTCCTTGTATGCGCGGCTAGTAGAGGCTGCGCGCGATGCATCAGCTGCGGCGTGCCCTTTCGTGTTCCTCGGAGTGAAGAGTCGCGGGGCTCGGAGTATTTAAAACCTCCGCTCCGACGAGTACTACGCTCGCGAGGTCTGTTATATAAATTCTTACGCATGTGACCTACGTACCAGACTGGACTCGTCTGCACTGTAACGTTGCATATTTTGGAGTGCAAACTATCGGCGATACAGACCAAGTACTGGCCCGCCCTCCTCCTGCGTATCAGTCCCTATCAGTCCGTATCACGGAGGTGCGGACCGCCGTGGCAGATATAGTTAGTCACACTATGTCACGATACGTGACGATATGACTTTTCTATGGAAAGCCTGACTGTCTCCTGATGTGATTGTATTTATTTGTCTCTTACCATATAAGTATAGTAAATGGCCCTCTGGGACTCCTTCTGTCAAGTAACTTTCGAATTTCTTGGACGACCACTTTCTGACCATCGTCCAGTCACCTTGATGACCCCCCCCTGAGAGATGAAGATATCCGCAAGGTAAGTAAAATATCGCTCGGACGGTTTGACCAGCGATGCTGATGCTCAGCTCAATGTACAGTAAAAGCACAACCCGATGAGATGAACCGCTCCCTCAAGCTCATTTCCCATAATGTCAGTGGCGCAAAAGGGCGCTTACAGAGCGCGACAGTCAGGCTTTCCATACTTTTCGTGACATAATAAGCCAGCCCAGGGACACTAATATAAAAACGACCTAAAATATTTCTAGACGTCCAGGTCCTATGATTTACAATTACTACCCGGAGCAAATACCCTCGTCTAAATCATGCCTGAGTATCCACACCGACGAAGTGATATAGTGGAAGGTGAATTGATGCCCAGATTGAGACTATACGATTACAGAGAAACCACAAACACAGCCTAAAGAATTCGTATCAGTATACAACACACGATGCATAGCAAACATGATCACTAGTGGATTTCCTAAATAATTTCCAGTGAACGTGGAGTCCAGCCTGGCATCCTAGTCTTGTGGACTAGTACTCCTCGACTTCTGACAGAGATGCATACTCCGAAACTGTCCTGTCATCATCATCGTAGTATTCCTGCACGACCTCCCTCATGGCAAAACGCATGATCGGAGTCGTAGGCACGAGCTTAGGGCCGACGATCTCTTCTTCCTCTTCGACGCCCTGGAGCTCCATCGCCCTTTGTTCTTCTCTGAACAACTCATCGTCAGAAAGCGCAATCATTTCCCCCTCCTCTGATGGATCAATCATATCGTTGACCATCGTCCCACTACTACCAGCCCCAGGGACCCTATTCGCATGCAGACTCTCTCTGACTCGCATGCTCATCACCCTCGGATCCCAACCTTCCCTTGACACAGGATCGGTCCAGCGCAAGTCCAGAATGCGTCCTCGTATCATTCCGTCGATCGCCCGTGCTCCCATCTCTCTACACAGGTGAAAGTATGAGAGGGCACGGGCGCCTGGCTGGGCGAGGCGGTTCATGACTTTGAGAAGTTGTATAGCAGTGAACTCCGCTGCAGTATCGGAGCCCATGCCAGCCGGAGTGAAGGCTGTTGGCGAATCGCGTGGGTTGGCATTGATGGTGAGAGGGGAGTAGATACGGAATCCAGTTCCTGAGGTTAGAGGGGCGTGCGAAGGAGTACGTTGAAGAAGATTTGGCTGTGAGGGATTGTGATTACCATTCGCCTGCGTATGATTTCCCATGGGCTCGGCCGGATTGCTCTGTCGTGGTGACGTAGGTCCAGCCTCCTCCTCACCAGGAGGAGGCGCCTGTGCGGCATGAATGACTTGTAGGTTCAAGAGCGAGTGTGCTTGGAGGAAATGCGAGCTTTGCTTGACTGTTATATGATATGTTCACCAACAATAGTTTGCAAAAATCGATGAGAACACTCACTATCAAGTCTGCCATTTGCGTTAACTGACCGGACGTGAAAGTACCTATCAGTGAGAGTGACAGTGCATAAGATGATCCCGCACTTACTATAATCAGTGATATAGTCTTGCCAGTGAGCCACTTTACCACCGAAGGCATCATACAGCCTTTCGAAGTCGAGCCCGTGGCGAAGTTGCTCGGGGACGTTGGGCATTAGAGTCTCGCGGAAGTATTTGCGTGTGTCGCGTTTCGGATAGTCTCCAATAGTAATGATCTGATCAAATATGAGCAAATAACTGAACTTCGATCGTTAAAGGACCTACTTTACAATGCTGCATGACGTTTAGCTGTCGCAGCCAAGTCTGGTAAAACGGATCGCTTGTCGCGTGGATAACGTGGCACAATCTGTCCTGCTTGGTGATGACCAGCATAGCATCTAGTAGACACTTCATGGCATCCGTTGACCGAATCAGAGCAGGCCTAAGTACGGTATAAGCTTAGCGAACTGCAACGAGTTATATTCGACAGCGTGTGCCCACAATTTGTGCGCCTCGTCAATGAAGAAAACAGGCATTTTCTTCGTGGGAGGCGTTGTCGGCTTCCCGTCTGGACTTGGCTTCTCCGCTCCCCTGGGGCTGCATTTCTGTTCTGCAGCCTTGTCCAACCTCTTCTTCTTCGGTAACCAGAACATTCGCATTCGAGCGGTCTTGCGTTCGGCCTGTACACGCGTTCGCTCTGACGATGTATCTATGTCGGATTCTTTGCTTTGAGATAGCTTGGGCACAAAGTTCCAATACTTTAATAGAGAGCTCTGTGGGAGCAAAAGAAAAGTTCAGGACATGTCACCCTAAAGAAACATATGCCATGTGCCACGTACCTGGAAGAGCTCCATGAGGCGAGCGATATCACTTGTCTTGATATCACTGGGTGCGCCAATACCAGGGCCATCCATATTTGCACCGTTCGAGAGACGCCTTTCCACGCTGAGACGGTCGTGCTATGTTTCGAGCTTAGCGGTTATCTGCATAATAAATCGCTGGTTAGCTCACCTTGAACCCCCATGCCTGCTTCTCAAATTCTTCATATCCTGGAAGGTCCGGGTCCTGGGCGATTCCCATGAAAAATGCTTCCATCTGCTGACTATTTGGCATAAGGAGCAATGCATTTTGAAAAGGATACAGACCACACACCTGACACTCATGTAAAGACTTGCGAGGTCAGCAAAGCCAGCTATGCGTAGGTCAAAGTGCAAAACACGATATTTCGGTTTTGTGAGCACCTGACGAAGAAGAGCTGTCTACACACGAGGTCAAGCGATATGCAAACTTGTATCTGCAAAGTTGCTTACCTTGCCTACGCTGCTCGCACCAAACAGAATAGTGAAACTGGGGTCCCCTTTCAACGCCATTTCGATCGCTGCCAACTCAGCAGGCCGGTCAAAGAAGTTGGGTAGAGGTCCGAAGGTATGAGGGGGACTGAGTTGAGCACGTTCTCTGGCCTCTGCCAACTCTCGTCTCGTTTCTTCCAACATCCTCTTAGATTCAGTGAGGGAGCGGAGAGTCTCAGAAGGCTGCATATCCGAACGTAAGCAGCTCATCCAGGACTAGAGGTGTCTGTGAACGTACGTTCGCCAGCACGCCTATGACCTCTCTTGCACCGAAGAAATTTCGCTTTTGAATGTCTGCTGGAAGGGGCGTGCTCCGCCGGGACGGGATGTTGGAGCGAAATAGCCAAGATAGATGAAGAGTTGCAGACGATCCATGTACGCTTGTCCTATACACGCTCGTTCTGCGCGACTGAGATTGTGAGTAGGTGCGTACACGCTGTGTTGTGCCCTGGTAATTAGATGTGGTGGTTCTGGCATTAGTAGACGTGCCTCCTGTGCGTGTCATGAAGGAACCCGAGGACGATATATGATATGATACAGAGGTAGAAGTGGATAAGAGATGATAATGGTCAACTCGAAGCGGCGTGCAGGAAAGATGAGTTGTAGCAAGCGGATGGTAAGAGGGAATCTTGCTGCCAGCAGGACGATATACGTTCGAGATAGACGAGTAAGCTATGCGTTGGATCGCGAAAGCGTTGTGTGCACATGGTGGATAGTTGATGCGCATTTATGCAACGAGGCGTTAGACGTCAGGAACCTAACGGGCACGAGGACACGTTTAGAATGCAGAGAATGGTCCCGCTAAGGCGTGGTGCCGTCCGTCGAGCTATAGATCCGAGTAAGAAAGTCTTAAGGGAGCTACTGGAATGGGCGTAGTCATGCAGTCTAACGTAGTCACATTCACGCAGGTCGAAGTATGTGCAATGAGGTACTGCCTGTATGCTGCGTAATGAAATGCGGACAACACGAGGTATATCTGATTCTAGCTACTCACCAGAAAGTTCTCGAGCTGTACGAGTAACTAACCGTATGGACTCCTTCGAAAATCCTGATATCTTTTTTTGCAGACAAAACGATGCAACGTCGACGGTGAGACTGGCAGAAGACCCGAATAACGGCGCATTCTAGACGCCGACTCCCGGCAAGTTCCGCAATTTGATGCGCCCGTCTACATTTGGCGATCATTAATGTCGTCCGAGTCCGAGTACTATATGGAACCGTTCGGTCAAGAGTACACCATGGCTCCGTTACAAGACGTTCTACTTATTGGATTTGGAGCAGTTGGGACAGTATGTAGGTTGCTTCGTGGACTCGTTATACCGACTAGTACTCACTTTTCGAAATCTGCAGACTCGCTGATATTGAAGAAAAGTGGAAAGGCCTGTGTTACGGCCGTCGCAAGAAGTAATTATGAAGCAGTGTGCGGTTCGTAGTAAAGAGATTGGACGAAGCAACGCACAGACTCAATAACCCCTTCGAAATAGCCGACGGCTTACATTTCCAAAGCCGCAAGTATGGTGATATCAAGGGGTGGAAACCAGATAGACGTCAGTCCTCAAAGTTGAACGTCATCGCGAAGTCTTTGGCCTTAATAACATTCCTGCAGTATTTCGTTCAATATCCCAAGCGCTAGACCGCCCATATTCCCATGTGATCCTTACCGCCAAAGCAGTTCCTGAGCTATTGCGCACACCAGATTTGCTCAGTCCACTACTTTCTGCTCCATACACGGACAAATTTTTGCAGCCAACCTACGTCTTGATGCAGAATGGTCTTGGTGTCGAGCGGGACTTATACGACGCCTTGAAGAAGATTAATGGATCGGAAGAGCCCAGGATCATCAGTACGGCAGTATGGATCGGCACAAGGATGCTTAACAAGAACACCGTTGAACACAACGAATTTGTCAGTAATCTTTCTCCTCAAAACTGTATTATTTTCTCATGGTCTCCTTTGCAGGATCGTGTATCAATGGGTGTTTACCGTCCAGATTCTACCACCGTCACCAATACCACTGCCGAGACCGCTCTGCTGACAGAATTTGCAGATATACTCAAAGCAGGCGGGAGCGATGTGATAGTTGTTCCAGAGATTCAGCGCATCAAATACTCCAAGAATCTGTGGAATTGCGTCTTCGGTACCACCGCCGCAATCTCTCGATGTGCCCTTCCGACAGTGTTCAGATCACCTCATATGGACCCTGGATCTTCGAACTCAGAACCTCTGCCAAGTACAACCACCACCTCGGTTGATGATGGTCGTAGTCCGTCTCAACTTGCAACAGCCGAGGTGCCATCCAGGACGTCTATCATCAAAGAGAATACAATTCCTTTCATCTATGATGCACTTACAGAGATGTACACATTGGGTCTAAAACTCTTCCCTGCGTCCGAGGCTGGCCCTGGCCTTGATCCTGATATCGTCTCCAACACCCTGAAAACCACTGCAGCTCTGCACACCCGTACGGATAGTACGCATCGTCCTAGCATGCTGGTTGATGTGGAGATGGGAAGGCCGATGGAGCTCGATGTTGTGGTTGGTGAAGTAGTGAGGATGGGCAGAAAGATGGAAGTTCAGATGCCGGTGTGTGACATTTAGCTTCTATCTCTTTCAACATGGACAGCAAATTGAGACGATTAATAGAGAATTGAAGCGCTATATGCCCTCTCACTGATTGTTCAGGATCAGTTGCTTCGGGGGCGGTGAGTTATCCGACGGAGAACGTTTTGCACAGGATACATACTCATCATCTAACGATATATGTTGTGATGCAACCAGTAGTTACTAGGCTACTATGATGATACGTCCAACATTATGCATTAATCAAGTCCACCATATCGGATATCAGCATTATTCTCCAGCCACGCTAACCATTTCTTCAGGAATGGACTTCCGTGCTGAACTGTTGAGGAATCGCCGACTACGCACTATCACACAGAAACCATTTAGATCAAGACAGTGCGCCTAGGGGGGAAAGTCACAAACCAAATGTCGTTTAGCTCGCGTCATCGCAACTATAGGCATATTAGCGAATGGAAGGAAAAGTTATGATCAACGAAGATGATTACCATTCAACCTGCGTTTATCCTTTAGGAATCCAACTTCACGCTGCGGAGCACGTTAATGATGCGATATGTAGCGTGAGGATCGAAGCTTAAAGCGTGAACAATACACACCTTTTCGTTACTACGAACAAGACTGATTATTACCGCATCTTTTTCTCTTCCCTGCATACCATCCACGGTCCCGATCTCCAAGTCCAACCCATATATCGGTCGCAGGAGGGACGTCAGTAATGATACTTGGGCTTGATATCTACGTTGAAGTCAGATGTCCGAGTACATCTACATTTATATTAGTCCTCACGGAGTGATAATTGCAATCTGCGAAGGAAGTAAGCCGACTCCCGCCTGCAGAATCAAGTTAGACGACAATAGATCGTATGAGAGAAGAGAACTCACCAATTGTTCGACACATCGCTTAACCACTGTCGCTTCATTCTCGTTGCACCGACTTCCTTCATCGCCGTCACCCTCTGTGCGCTCAAAATATTCGCATCCTGCAGTATCGACGAACGCCACTGGAGTTCCCAATAACTCTGTCTCCTCCTCTTCGGATTCGGCTTTGGTATTAGGTAGGTCACGGAGTAGATGAGCTGCTACTGAAGCATGCGAGTTGAGCTTGGAGTGATACATGACTTTCGAAGGGAAAGCCGCAATCTTAGCGTGCATTCTTTTGACAATCTATTTAATATACGACTAGGATATGAATAGGTGTGGACCAACCGATATTGGACCGTCAACATCCGTTTGATGGCTGGTCCGTACATCTGTTCAAGGCGGCTGAATAACGTTATTTCTAGAGACCGAGGAGGACGAAGTCGTTGCGAAATCTGTGAGGCTTTTTTCTTCTGAGTCGGAGGAGCAGAATCAACAGCTTCAATGACAGGCTCTTCATCACTAGCTATCATGCTATCCCCATCGGAACCGCCTGATTCAGCGTCTGGTTCCGAGGCGGGTTCGGGAGCTGGGGTCGAAGATGTCGGTGTCTCTTTATCCAGTTTTGCAACCGGTTTACTTTGCCTTGTCGGGCGCGGAGATTTGGTCAATGAAGATTTATCCCGCTTATCAGCAGATAAGATGGTGGGCGGCAACTGCATAGGATCTCCGGCGAGTATCAACTTCTTGGATTTCAATATTGGTATCCAACAGACCTAAAATAGAGGAATGAACTCAAATCGACGCGGATTATCTATTGAAGCTGCTGCTTACCGCTTCGAGTGCCTGTGTAGCCTCATCTATAATCACCACGTCGAATACGTGGTTCCGAAGCTGCCACCCGCCTGAGGAATGGCATGTGGCAAGGACAACCTGGCTGTCGTCATTTACTTTCACTAGTTCTATGATGGTGCGGAAAGACGAACCTGGGACTCGTTCAGGACGCTCTGAACCACTCCTCCTTCCCTTTGACGATATCTAAACGTGAATCAGCACCTTGACGTTCATGGCTGAGCCGGAGACCTTACTCTTTCCTGAGAGCTCGTACCTCCTCCCACATCTTCCGGCGTTCCGACCCTTTTGGTGCTTTACCCTTTGTGGCCTTTCCTTTCCCGGAAAGCAAGTCCAACATACTTTCCAATTCACTCTTGACATCCTTTGCTAAGGCAGCCTATGAAGCACAATCATCAGAATCGTAAATACCGCAAGGACGTCAATAGTTTAATAACCTGATCTGTACGTCCTGCCTTTGCCTCAAGCGTGGCGTCCAAAACGCCTTGATGGGCCATTACGCGAGCTGGATGTCCAACCCTTGTCACCTTCAGTTTCTCGCCATTCTCTGACGGAGGTATACATAGAAGTCTTTCCAAAATGTTATCCACAGACAAATTGGAGGCTCCGCAAACCAGTAAGCGTAGAGGTTTAGAGTTATGATCGGTGACGGTGGTAAATTGACGGATGATCTCGATTAGCGTGTGTGTCTTTCCAGTACCTGATGAATGTCACATTCAATAAGAATTGCCGTGTAGAGGGAGCGTCCTAACCTGGCGGTCCATGGATACACGCCACATCCGGGGCTTCTATCGCAAACTTAACCGCTTCTTGTTGGCTAGGATTTAGTGTCTCATCGTAAAACTTCAGGCTGACTACAGGTACTTGGGGTGATGGTTTACTCATTCCTAGCAGGACGCGAACGAGAGGTGTCATGACGGGCAGTCCCTTCTCGCCTGACTAAAGAACTCCTGAGGTGTCAAGAAACAGTTACTTGAACATTGAACAGAACTGACAGCATGGGCTCCGGGTGTTACGATCTTCTCAAGCTGATCCAAGGTTTTCTCCATTCTATACTGTATGAATAGATGCATGTAAAGAACTGAAAGGAGGCATACCTGTCATATGTCACGCTATTAGCAAGCTTGACCACTCGACATCGATCAGGGAGGTCAAGCTCTTCGTTGCCGGATTCCGATGAATCCACCGCGATAACAATGCGAGCATCTGAAACCTGAGTATCGACGGTCAATGCTGAGCATGAGTAAATACGGAAAAGGTACCTTATAGACTACACCCTCAAATAGCCGCGTACCCTTCGTCTCCGAGGGTTTCCTGATTTTCGAAGACTTCTTGGTGCCCGCAGAAGAAAAAACATGCTCTTCTATCCGTGCGAGATCACCAGATCTAGCAAACGTCAGATCCGTGGGTACTAGTGAATATTGGTATAACTACCTCAATGTATGGGGCGGGAAAAGTGGAGAGTTGTGGTATGCAGTAGGTCGTTCGAGTTCTACGAGACTGCACTTTTACTCCAGTCAGTACACAGGACAAGAACCAAGCAATATGCGTACGTCTTTCCACCGAGGCCAATATTCACATTGACGATACCCAGGCCACCGAGAGCAAGACCTTTCTGTTCAAGCAAGCTAGGAGAACAACTGGAGAGTAGAAGAGACGTCCTCTCGATCTCTACTTCCCGCTCCTTCACCAACAAAGAACGATGTTTGTCTATGAATGCGCGTAATTGATCATCGTTTGATATTTCGAAAGCCATTATATGGTGAGCACTTCAGATATCTTGCAGCTCCAGATAATGTCGAGCACGCAGGTCAGAGTTAAACGTGAAGCGTTAAGGACTTTGGGCATCGGAGGTCGAGGTGGCGTCTATCCTGGGTCTTGCATCCACCATTGTCAGTCCTAGCGTGGCGGTTTCGTTGCTCATAACTTCTTTTTACAAACTGCTTCGTACCGCTGCAGTTCAAAACAAATTTTCCGCTCGCGAACCAAATGTCAGCTCCCTCGTCTGAGATATGGCGACCCGGAGATCAGGTTTCTCCGCACGATGCCAGCAATACTAACATCCATAGCCCCGAGGTGTTCGCGACCATTGAGAGGGGTATAGATTCTCTGGACAAAGAACTAAGGGAGCTCAGTTTAGATATATCTGGTCTGAATCGTCCACCAAAGTCTTATCTGCTACACTTCTGACACTTTGATTGCAGCTCATCCCGAGCTCAAATTTGAGGAGCAGTGCGTCCTGTATCGCTAGTTTCGCACTAGCTGTAATATTAAGATGGCTGTATCTGGGACTGTAGTCATGCCCACAACGTGTTGACGGCGTTCATGGAGAAACAAGGCTTTGAGGTGACACAGCACTATCTCATGCCCACAGCATGGGTGGCAAAGTTTACTCATGGAACCGGCGGTCGTGTTATTGGGGTCAATTCCGAGATGGACGCCCTTCCCGGCGTTGGGCATGCCTGTGGGCATAATTTGATCGCTATAGCTGGTGTGGCTGTAGCATGTGGAATCAAATATACACTGGAGGAAAGAGATATTTCAGGGACAGTGGTCCTACTTGGCACACCAGGTGAATTTCTGTGTTACACGAATGATGATGATAACTTTCTGACTCTGACTACAGGAGAAGAAGGCGGAGGCGGGAAGGTAATCCTGTTGGAGAAGGGTGCATATGAAGGAATGGATGCCTGTCTGATGTAGGTCTTTTGGATCGTGTCAAACCCAAGATCAACCTAACGATACCTTAGGTGCCATCCGGCCCCTGGACCGCCATTCTCAGGTAGCCTGAGCAGTTGCCTAGCAATCCAACGTTTCCAGGTTGAATATCATGGTCATACGTGAGTATTCTGCTAACTTGGTTTACACTATGCTGACGTCCCATCACTGACTTAGAGCTCATGCTGCACTTGCACCATGGGAGGGCCAGAATGCTCTTGATGCTGCTGTTTCAGCCTACAACAGCATCGCGATGCTTCGTCAGCAGATGAAGCCCTCCCATCGCATCCATGGTATCTTCGAGGGCAAGGATTGGGCTGCAAACAGTACGTTTTCCATCGTTCTATTGGTCAATTCCCCGCCAACTTAAACTCTGCTTCGCAAGTTATCCCGGACTATGCAAAGATGTTGTAAGCATCTATTTCTTCATCATCTTCGCCGAGCCGACCTCTACACAGCTGGTATGTGCGTGGTCAGACCTGGGCTGAGGTCCAGGCGGCCATTCCACGCGTTACTGCATGTTTTGAGTAAGCGCTAAGCCATATCACTTGCATAACTTCGCTGTATTGAAAGATACCGAAAGGGCCGCTGCTCTCGCCACAGGCTGTCGCGTGGTGATTACGGAAGCAGGCTCAACATTCGATCTTAGGCAGAACAAGGCCCTTGGTATGCTGCTAAGAATTCGTAAATCCCCCCTACTGAACCATCTGTGCTCTCAGGCAATGAGTTTGCTGACGTGTTCGGCAGTACGTTCGGTCCTATAGACTATGTTTATGGTATCAGCAGTGCCTCAACTGATTTCGTGAGTGTCTGGTGCTTCCTTTCCCTTGGCACTGTTCATGGATCTTTTGTTAGGGAAACGTCACATATGGTAATTCCTCATTGCGTCACATGTCATTGTTTTCTCATTGAACATCTCGGGTAGCAATCCCCGCTTTACATCCAGGGTTTGGTCAGTCATTCACATCCGGATCGCAAGGTACTCTATACTGATGACATTTATAATCAGGTATTCCCACTGAAATCCAGGGAGGAAACCATACCAGAGCGTTTACTAAGTCTGCCGCTAGTTCCGAGGCACATTCAGCTTGCATAAATGTATCTAAGGCACTAGCGGCGGTTGGTGTTCGTGTTCTAACAGACGATCCTTTCTTCGCTGAGGTACGTATCTCTGCCGCTGTTCCGATAGAAGGCGGACATCTCATGACTATGTTCGTCGTGCTCTAGGTCCGCAATACGTTCGAGGAAGACCGTCGAGCAAGGACCGTGGTATAATGTCAACTGAATCTGACCGGAATGGCAAGGATGCCCGTGTTCGCGCCCTGAATACCAACCAATAAGAATTTATTTCCACTACTAAGGTATCGCTTCTTTCAATGGAAGCATGTGTATCGCCTCCATCTTGCAAACCCAGACAGATCTGTTCTAAGGATGTTTACGTAGACCTCATCCTTGTACTATGCCATCTGGAACTGTTGGAATTGACAGGGTTCATAAGAACCCATTCCATCAAGATGGACACGCGATACAACCTTGCTCCTCTGTTGTGTACTTGTTCGTGTCCTCTTTAAGGCCATTCTTGGAAAAGGAACATGCTTTCTAGATCCGTTATCATGATTCGCACTCTGTACTACTGCGCTATTAGGCCAGTTTGTCACAGGTGAGTCGTTCCTGCACATCGCGCACTCTATGATACCGCCTGTTAACAATTCCGAAGGTTATTGATAGGTCTTACCTGGAGGCTTCCTTTCCAGATGATCTAGAGTTTGCCGGTCTGGCGTTGTAAGCCCACCATGTTACTAAGAGGAGCGTTTGATACTTATCTGCGACTGCAAAGCATCGCGAAGGGAAGCGGGCATAAGATGAAGCCTGCGCCCGTCACATTGATTGGCGCTCCACTTCGACAGCGACGCTCAATAAGTGGTAGCTGCTGTATAGCACTGAATGCTTGGCGCGTTCGCGATATGGCTCGGAATTATACAAGATGCTCCGAGCTCGTGTGTTTTAACACTATCAGAAGACCTTCACTCAGGTCTTTTATTTAGCCCCATCAACCCGATATGAATATTAGATCAACCCAAACACATGCTGCATTTCCCAAAGCGCTGCGTTCATCCGTCAACGTTGTACGTGATTTTAGGCAAAGACAGATGAAATCAATGACCTTGTATTATTGTATAAAGCTCCACACTCTTCTCACATCGAACCCCGTGGTACGCCCTCCTTCGTTGTAGGATGTTACTGACGCGTCTTTCCATTGTCCTTGCGTTGACCATCTCAGCATGGGGTTCACCCTCTCTCTCTCCGCACGTCCGCCATGAGACGAGGCGTTCGCTGCCGCATGGCTGGGTACCCATCCGTCGTGCGCCATCTGACACGGTCCTCCCACTGCGTATCGGTCTGGTTCAGCCGAATTTGGCCGACATAGAGTCGCTCCTCCTCGATGTTTCACATCCAGAATCACCTAACTACGGCAACCACTGGTCGCCCGCGAAGGTCGCTCAGACTTTCCGTCCTTCGAAGGAATCTATAGACACTGTATACGAATGGCTCACTTCCGAGGGCATTTCCGCATCCAGGATCAAATTGAGCAATGCCGGCAGCTGGGTGGAAGCCAACACGACTGTGGCTGAAGCCGAAGACCTTCTAAGGACTGAGTATCACGTCTACAGTCACGCTTCTAGCGGTGTGGAGCATATCGCGTGTAATATGGGGTACCACCTGCCAGAACACGTAACTAAACACGTCGAGCTCGTCACCCCGACGCTTCACTTCGATGTCAAACATAGAGGATCTGAGAACGGCCTAAAGAGGCGATCAAATTCCCCTGTTGCGAAGCCTGGGCAACCTGGGTTTGGCCCGGTCTCACCCAAAACCACAGGAAGTATCAAGGTAGGCACCAGAATGTACGAAATGGTGGACTAGAATGGATACTAATGTCCTTTATCTTAGACTATTCTCAATGAGCTTGAGAATTGCAACGAGCAGATCACTCCTGATTGTATTCGCGCGCTGTACAAGTTTGTTTACGTTCCAGTGGCAACCAAGAAGAATAGCATTGGTATCGGTATGTTTCTGTCAGCCTCTTCTTCATATCAGTCAATTAAATATGTCACCTTTCAGTTGAGTATACTCCACAGGCCTATGTTCCATCGGACCTCGATATGTTCTTCACCAACTTCTCGAGTTCTCAAGTAGGCCAGAGACCGACCCTTGTCGGCATTGATGGAGGTTTGTGTTCTTGTTCTTCAATGGCTAATCCGTGACGAATTTAATTGATTCTACGGATCCTAGGTGTTGTGCAGGCCATAGAAGAAGGTTTCGATCTGAACGGCGAATCCGATCTGGATCTACAATACTCCATGGCGCTCGTGGGAAAGAGCCAGCCAGTGACGCTCTACCAAACTGGTGATGAAATCGAGGGTACGTGCTCTGATTCTACTACACTGATTGCAATATTCTGAAGGCATTTTTGTGAAGGCGCGTCTTTCAACAACCTCTTGGATGCCTTGGACGGATCTTTCTGCACGTTCGAGGGAGGCGATGACCCTACCGAGGATGGAATTTACCCTGACCCATTCGGAGGATTCGAAGGTACTATAGAACTTGCTGCCGCCAAACAAAATTCTGAAACGATTTATATCCCAGGAGCCGCGGATTGCGGCACGGTAAAACCAGCCTTTGTGATCTCAACATCATACTCTTACAATGAAGCCGATTTGACCCCATCCTACACCGCCAGGCAATGTGCTGAGTATGCTAAGGTGAATTATCACGCTCTGGCCATTATTCGCCCTTTTCTGACCTTAGTCACTTCGTTGAACCAACAGCTCGGCCTTATGGGAGTTACAATACTGTACTCATCCGGTGATAATGGAGTTGCTGGAAACAGCGGCGAATGCCTGTTCACGGGTCAGGAGCAAGGCTTTGGCGCACCCAACTTTAATCCTACGTTCCCTGGTACGCCCATCTCTAAATTCGCTAATTTTAAAACTTAATCTTACATGTAATAATCAGCCACATGCCCATTCATCACTTCTGTTGGCGCGACGCAGGTAAATCCTGGTGCCAAGGTCACTGACCCGGAAAGCGCCTGCGAACAAGTCATCTTCTCCGGCGGAGGCTTCAGTAACTACTTTGCCATACCTAGCTATCAAAAGGAAGCAGTTAATAGCTTCCTCACCAAATTCCCGCCTTCCTATCCCAAGACTATGTGGAACTCCACTGGATCGCGTGCGTTCCCTGATATCTCTGCAAATGGGTGAGTGGTTGTGGGATGCATGCTACAAATAGTGTGTTCATGACTATCTACAGTGCAAACTACGTCGTCGCCGTCGATGGCGAATTCGAACTGGTGTTTGGTACTTCGGCGTCATCACCCGTCTCGGCGTCTATACTTTCTGCTGTCAACGATGCACGTCTGGCACTCGGAAAGAAGCCGATTGGTTTCATCAATCCTGCGGTGAGTTACCCATTTGTATTTCTGCGATACTATCTCATAAAATTGCCACAGATCTATAGCTTCAAGGGTGCTTTCAACGATATCAAGAACGGAACGAACGAAGGGTGCGGCACGCAGGGATTTAGCGCCGTAGAGGGTTGGGACCCTGTAACAGGTCTTGGAACACCCAATTTCCCCCTACTCTTGGCGGAGTTCCTACTCCTCCCTTGAGTTCTCCTTGCGTATCTGATGGACATAATGGACTATATATGTATCAAATGTGGTTTGGGCTGTCAATGCAGTATCACGACGAATTAACAGAGAGAATACTTGAACAATGAAAACTGACATACTGAAAACGAAAGTACGTGCCGATGGCTCTACTCCTTATGGCGGATCCCGCCTGCACAAACATCCTTGGTCTTTTGAACAGTGTTTATATAATGATTCCTGTTTCTGTGTATTGTCTTCCGGTTTCTAAAATACAGTGTTTATGCGTGGTAATCTACAATGCATATGAATGGTAGATGAAATAAAAGCCAATCGAAATGAGCGTCGAAGGAGCGAAAATATGTAACTTGGCAGGTTCCAATCAGCAACGAAAAATGAGAATGACTTAAGTCATAAGAATAATGAGAACGAAGTTGGTTTATGGATACAGATGTAGAGAAGCAGAATAGTAAAAAAAAGACTTAATCCATCCACTCCCCGCCGCTGGCGAGTTGGGAGAATACACCTCCACTATGCCTGAGCTCGTGGAATGTGCCTTGTTCAGCGACCTTGCCCTCGTGGACCACGATAATTCGGTCGCACATGCGCATGACTTCAAGTTTATGAGTGACCATAAGCGTGGTACGTCCGCCCTTGACAGACTTGATGGTTTCCATCACCGCAGCCTGGTTCTTAGGGTCAAGAGCTGAAGTACACTCGTCCAAGATCAGGATTCTGGAAGGTCGTGCCAACGCTCGTGCGATTTGTAGCCTTTGAGCCTGCCCCCCAGAGATGAGAGACGCGTTTTCGCCAACGAGTGTGTCGTAGCCCTTGGGCAATGACATGATGAAGTCGTGCACATTGGCAGCACGGGCCGCAGCTCGAATTTCTTGGTCGCTGAGAGACGGGTTCCCATAGGCAATGTTCTCGGCGATGGTTGCATCGAACAGACTGGGTTGTTGGCTGACGACAGAAACATATTCCCTGAGGTAATGAATATCCGTAGACTTCACGTTGTGTTCGCCAATGAAAACTGTCCCGGAGGCAGGCTCGTAGAGACGTTGGAGGAGGGCAGCTATTGTGGACTTTCCGGAACCCGAAGAACCAACAACAGCCACGCACTCCCGTTCCGCAATCGTGAGGGAGAGATCCTTGAGCACAGGAACGTCCGGACGTTCGGGGTAAGAAAAGTTGATTTTTTTGAAAGTGACATCGCCCATAATGGGGGGACGGGATATCCCTTGTGACTCCTCAGGAGTGTTAGAAAGTCGGAGAAGTGAATGAAAGTCCTGTGTCGCCTGGACAGACTTCGCTATCCGTTGAGCTGATGGAATAAATAATTAGTCCTGTCATGCGAGAACACGCAACCAAGGGACTTACTGAAAGCCATAAGTTGAGACCCAATTGCTACAGTGAATACGACCAAATTGAGAACCTGGACCATACGCAGGTAATCATAGGTGCCGTTCGAAACGAGAACAGCGCCGACGTAGAACAATACAGCTTCGGCAAGGTAGATCATAGCACTGGATACGCCGTGAGTGCATCCCTCTACAAAGGCGCCCCGCACCCCGGTAGAGAGAGCGTCATCAGCAGCTTTATCGAACTTTTCTTGGAAAATGCCTTCAAAACCCATAGAGCGGATGCCCCGAACGTTTGAAATGGCCTAAGCGGTTTGTCAATAACCATGAACGCGAGAGATAGAGAGCTACATACATCATAATAATGCTTGGCGACCTCCTCACGGCCCCGTTTGTTCCTATATTCGCATTTCGCCACAAGATTTGTCTGAACAGACATAACGATTGCGAACACAGGTGCGATGGCAAGGCCCACTAGAGTCAATTGCCAGCCCTCCACGAGAGCCCAGATCAAGCCCACACCGAGCATTGCGATGACGACCAAAGATTGGGCGAGTACAGTAGCGATGAGCGACCGGGAATCGTCTCCGTCCTTGATGAGGATCTGCACTAATCGCACTGGACTATTGGTGCTCTTATCGAACCATGCCTTGTCTTGCTTGAGCACACGATCGAAGCAGGCCTTCCGCATATTATTCACCCAGTCCATAGCGACAAACTCCAACACGAAGTACTTGAGACCGATGAGTATGCCATCCGTGGCAGCAACAGCGAGAGAGATCCCGCCGAAGACATTGATGGCGGACATGTGCGTAGCACCGATGGAGACTTCATATTGAAGGCGAGACAGCACATACGAGAAGACGGGTGTTGTAGCGCCGCTAGCGAGACTGATGAGGATACCAGCGATGAGCAGGGGCTTCAGCGGAACCGTCGGCCAAATTGCGACCAGAAGTCGCCAGAAGGACGGCTGGGAGGGCATTTGCATGTCCACGGAAGCAGATACGGGCTTCTCGACTTTGACGTCCGTGAGTGCTGCTAAAGTCGCTTCATCCCATTTGGCGCGTTGACGTTTTGGCTGGATGGAAGATGCCAGAGTGGTCGTGCTTCGAGCTGGGCGGAGAACTCGAACTTGAAGAGGATCCTTCTCCAACTCATCCTCATCGTCCATCACAGTGCCCGACGCGAAAGAGGTGGTAGAATTGAAGGTGAAGCTTTTAGGAGAGGACGGGGTGAATTGCAAACTGTATCGACGGCTGAGGGTGTTGTATGCTGGCGGAGGGGAAGCGATGGAAGGGACGTTGATAAAAGACTGACGTCTAGGAGAGACGGGCGGGCTCGGACTGGCAGTGAACGCTTCCGCTGGGACGAAGCGACTAATCCTATGGGTGTTACGATCCGGTTGGGTCACAGGGGCTGCAGATGCGCTGGTGGGGGGCTTGGTGAGATCGGCGACGACATCGAACATCCAATTGCTCATGGTCAATGGGCGGTAAACGCTCTGCCGCCCAAGAGTCTTGGCGTTGATACCAGCTGCTCCCAACTTCGCATCCTTCTCAACCTCCTGCTTCTCCAGAATTTCTTCTACTTCCATGTCGTTGGTATTAACCAGATCCTCGTCTGTCTTCTCTTGGAACCCGCCAGAGACATCCTGTACACGGAGCATCCGGCAGAATTCGGATTCCTCGAAGCACTCAAGTTCGGAACGGTAACCTTGTTCGACGCACTCGCCAGCTTTGAGAACGTACACGAAATCCTGAGAGCTGATTTGCGAGAGATCGTGGGTGATAACGATAGTCGTCTTGTTATGTCGCTGCCTTTTGATGGCTTCGAAAACCAAGATGCGAGACGTCGCGTCCAGCGCGGACGTGGCCTCATCTGAACATTTTTTTTGCCAGAATTAGTACAATGATTGAAACTGAGGGGAACGAAGAGACGTACCAAGAATAAGGATTGTGGGATCGCGCAACAAAGCACGAGCAATGGCAAGCCGTTGTTTCTGCCCGCCAGAGAGGTTCGCACCGCCAGTTCCTAGCTTAGTATCATAACCGTCTGGCAAATCGCGTATAAACTCGTGCATCAACGCTGCCCGACACACATTCTCGACCTCCTTCCTCGTGATATCCTGGGGACGCCTGCGGCTGCAAGGACTCGCCAAACCCATCGCGACATTCTCATGCACCGTCATGTCAAACAGAATGCACGTCTGCGAAACAGCAGCGACATGTTCGCGGGTCCAGTCCATGTCAAGGTAGGCAATATCATGCTCATCCAGCTTGATCATGCCCTGGTTGAGGTCGTACATGCGGAGCAGGAGTTGGGCAACAGTGGACTTGCCAGAGCCAGATGCGCCGACAATGAACGTGGTTTCTTTCGCAGGTAGGAAAATGTCGATGTCCTTGAGCACGGGCATAGCGGGACGTGATGGATAAGCGAATGTGACATCGCAGAGTTCGACACCTCCCATACAGCTCTCCGGTACGATCCCCCGGAGCGTCGTACGGATAGCTCCAGTGGTAGAGAAGGACGACGGCGACCGACCGAGAACGGTAGGCTGAGCAGAGGACTCAACGAGAGTGAGGAGAGACACCATGGCGAATTTGCCCTTGGCGATGACGATCAACTGGGGAACGCACATCTGAAGATTGCTAGTGGCGATCAAGCATGCCCAGAAGACCGCCATCACATCTCCGGGACTGATAGTCCCTGACCTGACCAGTTTCGCACCAAACCAAAAGCCCTGCACGAACATGGCCATCATGGAAAACTGTGACAAGCCCGAGGTGAAGCCCCAGACGCTGATGCACCCGTTCGCCGACTTCTGCAGTTGGTCCAGGACTTTTCCGAGAGAGTGGGCTTCGTGAGGTTCGGCGTTGAAGGCTTTGACGGTGGAAATAGCGGCGATGGCACGGTCAACGAGTGTGGCTGCAACGGCAGTATGCTCCCGCTCGTCGTTGAGCCGTGGAGAAGCCAATGCTTGGGAAAGGGATTGGATGAAGATGAGGACTGGGACAGCAGAGAGGATGACCAAGGTCAAGGCCCATGAACGGGAGAACCCCAGTGCCAGACAGACGACCGTGGTTGTTAGATGTTGGATGAACGTCCCGCACGCGAGACTACTCGCTGTCCTAACTTCGTCTGTCTCTCTGTAAAGTTGTTGTTAGCCCATTGGAGCAAAGAAGCTAAACGAGACATACTTTGCAAACTTGGCCATGAGTCCTCCAGCCCCAAGTCCGGTTGAGTCCTCGCATTTAGTGTCGAACCATAGAAGGTCCTTGCGCGTCACGGACTTGTAGACGTGTTTCCTGATCGCTAACAGGTTACGCTCGCCGGTCCATATCCATAGACTCGACATAAGGCTACTTAGCTATATATTTATATATATATCCATGAGTTTATGCACGGGCGACATACGTAGCAGACAACTTCACCGTAAGTGTTCCGATAGCCAAACCAATAAGCTCGATAGCCGTCATCCCAACATCATGCAACAACTGGTGTTTCGCCGACTCGGGAGGATGTGGGGTCAGTGGGAAGTTGGCAAACGAGTCAAAGACTTTTCCGATGACGAGGGTCATGAAAGGCGCGACTGCTCCTGAACAGGCGGAGCAGAATACAGCAGGAGCGACCAGGAATAGCAGGTCATGCCGTGATAGGAACGAGAAGAGGAGTCGGATGGAGGGGTTGGGCCCAGCTGGAGGTTCGTGGGTCGTTGAAGGTACAGATTGTGTGGATTCCTGGGCAGACAGAGGCAATTTGAACGTCGAAGAGGTGGGTGAGCTTGATGTGCTCGGTGTGACGTTCGTCATTTGGGTGTCAATGCTGAGGTCTGTAGGACGAGGCATGGTGGAGGAGAGAGAAGGTAGGTTACGGAAGACATTCTAGCAGAAGCCATTGCTTTTTGTTGAAGCGTACGCGGGACACAGTCTTTTGTCTGCGAGACAATAAACACAATAGCGAGAGCCGAAGGCGGTCAGACGCCCAAGTATGCATTGTGACCATTTGGCGCTCATGAAGAAACGTACGACCCCGAACACCTTACACCGTTGCTCATGGCATTTGCTGCGATGCTATGGCTCATGCGATCGTGCAAAATCAAACGTCCAGTTTGCATAATATGTGCCTTTATTCTCGTGCTAGGTCATAATATGACTACTAGTGTGTGTGCATCTGCTTATAAGTGTCTGAGAAACTTGAGAGGTGTCCCGGGTCCTCTGTCGCTTCATACAATAGGTTTCTACACGTGTTTCCTGAAAAGGAAAACCGCCGAAGCACAATAACTTAACCCATTGGCACTCGTTTTCCCAATGTTGCGCGCCGCGGTGTCATCGTCAAGGAGGCTGGCCGGGAGATGGAGAATCTGGCTACGTCTTACCCTGGTCGAGTCATCTATGCTGAGCTTGATATGTTGCTGGAATATCCGATGGCCATGTAAGGTCGCGAATTCACATGCAGAGATTGAGACCAGCCGATGTACACGCTGACAATTGTGTCTGGACATGCAGTGCGGCGTTGATACCTCCATGGGCCAAGGCCGTGCTGGCTTCCGTAATGAATACGAGTTCGTGGTCCGTACATATCCCACGGTCGTTTCGGCATGCAGAAAATATCATCTTGGTCGCTTCAAAGTTTGCAACGACCGCATGTCGAGCCGACCGACTCGGACAATAACATCGATAGAAGGCGTCACACGAGTTTTCAGCCAGACATGGCTCAGCCTCTGAGGACATTGCCTTCGCCCAAAATTTGGAGACCTGCGGGTACCTGAAAGAGGTGGGTGGTGTTCTAGCGGCTGAGGATGTAGTGCTCGCCAGCACTGGCATCTAAGTGATAATAGCAGAACAAGACGACGGCGGTAAAGGGAAATTACACCCACCCAACATTGATACGTAGTGACTTACCACGTTGATCCACTGGCACCCCACTCCATAGCTATAGGATGACATGCGACGATGTCATCAAAGGCAAGAAGCGTATGGTCAACGCTTGATCGAGGATCCAATGATCCGCCCCTCCCGACGGTTGCCTATTTTGGACTCATTAACTTTGACGCGTTCCTTTCAGATATAAGGTTCCAAGCCCTTCCAAGCTTCAAGCATCGTGTTGCGGGAAAAGGTATTAGAGTATAGTTTCAGGGGCGCATTTTGCGTGGGGGAATGAGTCAGATCTGCACATAGCTGTTACAGTGTACAGTGTTGTCCCGTGCGGCTTCCAGGCGTGCATCATGGCTGAGCAAATGGCCAGCTCTTGTGTGGGAAGGGAGTTGAATCGGAAGCGTCCGGACATCCTGGGAGGCGTCAGAGGATGAGCCTTGTCATACTAGGTTCAGCGTTTTTCGACCAAGGACAGGTTGAACTTGCCGCGGTAAATTTGTATAAGGATAGGAATACTCCCGCTCGGGTGGTGAAAAGGGTCTGCCGGTGCCGTTGGCACCATGAGACGAGGAGAGCCGATCGAGGATATGGCATCGCGATGCGCCGTTGTCAATGTCCAAGGCACTGGTGTGTACTTTGTGACTGTTACGAGTCAAACATGGGGCTAAACTGTGAATAAATCTGTGCAGGGTGGATCACTCAACTGGACATGATGAGCGGTGATAACGACGGTTGGGCGAGGAGCTGAACGAGGCTGAGAAGGTGAAGCTGGGGATCTGAGATCTAGATCTTGGGAGCGCGTAGGCGGCTCTTTGCATTTCTTATATGCTTATGAGACAAATTTCTGTTCGAGGCTTCGTTCTGACCTTGTTCCCCCGACTGCTGAGGAGATGTATTTTATGTTCCCCCCGCCGCCGTTTGAGGCAGCGCAGAGAGGCGGTAAGGATGCTGTTGGCGCGGGAAAGTGTGACACGTGTGACTGTGAAGTGCCCTCTGCCCTGTTTTGCTGTGACCACGCTCTTAACAGTGCGCTGTCAGACTCTGGCTGGGTTAATCGAGCGTAATCGCGGACGGACACCGGTCCAAAAGGTTGTAACGGCCATCCTTTCCAACGAGCAGGGGAGGTGAGCTCATCTCAGCTGCAAACAATACATTGTCCCGTGTATCTCCCGAATCCTGTATCCTTTAATCCTCCTGGTACCTTCTGACCGCAGTCTTCCCAGCGTGCGACACCAGTCCTTTGCAAACGAGGTCTCGGCTTTCGGCCTGCACCATCCCGCTATTATCTTCTCCCCCGTTCCGACCAAATCCGTCTCCTCCGCCCTCACCGACGCCATCCCAAACACGTCTCTGCCCCCACTACGCCATACATCAACGTAAGCCATTCTTCTCTCTGAACCACCATGTCCGCTCCCTCTCTCTCTCCCCCGCCCCCCTCCCTTTTGTTGATCGTCACGTGTTCACTTCCACCTCATGTCAGCGTTCGCACGCACTCACCCCCGCCCACCAGGTCTGTCCCCGCCTCCTCTGAGCACGGGACCCAGCAAGCACAGATCACACACCCCGACCCACGAGCGAGTGCCTTAACGGCGCTGGCCCTATCTCGACACCGCCCCCCATCGTCTGCCGCCACCGCCAACGCCGACGATGAACAACCAGGGTGGGCAACATGTATCTAATCCCGCCATGATGTTCCAAGCACAGCAACAGCAACAGCACCAACAGTTCAACCCAAATGCCATCAATGGCCTCGGCGGTCCAAACGGCGCAGGGGGGCTCTCGATGATGCAAGCCCAGCAGCTACAACATATGTACAAGTACGGTCAGAGCAACAGCGGGAATAACTCGTTTAATCCACAGATGATGCAAGCAGCGTTCAACCACGCGCAACAGCAAGCAGGGGGGCAAGTGGGGGGCAATGCACCGATGGGCGTAAACCCACAGGCGTTGCTCAATAACCAGAGCGCGATGAACGCGAACATGGGTATGAACGGCATGTCGCTCAACCCCCAGCAGATGCTACTACAGCAACAACAGCAGCATCAAAAGGCTCAACAATACCGACTCTCGAATCCCAGCGCAGGAGGGAGCAGCATGCCCTCTGGTATCAACCCGGCCCAGCTACTTGCGCAGCAGTCTTCTGGTGGGGGTATGAGTGGAATGGGTGTAAATAGGATGAATGGTGGAATGGGAGCGATGAACATGAACGGGATGGGTGGCATCAACCCGCAGAATCTGACGATGAGTGTGAATGCGGTCGCTGGTGAGTCTCCTCTCTTTCTCGAACGATGTTGGCCATGGCATTCCTCGTTCACCGATTTGATGCGCGTACACTGTATGCAAGCGCTTGTCATGACATGAAAGCATACACACAACCAAGACAGTAGTAGTACCTGCGCACCAGTCTGTGTTCGTCACATCCTCTTTCATGTTCTTTCGGCTCCGGTGCAAACGACGTAGTTCATACAAGTCGCTAACCGTCTCCCCGCAGGCTCGCAAAGCGCGACTTCCCCGCAATCCCCGCATTCTCAGTCATCTATGGCCAATCCGTCCATGATGTCTTCCAGCCATTCCTCTTCGGTATCCTCTACTCCTGCGCAGACGGGTAACCCACAATCTATCATGTCTACGTTCGACCCCAGTCAGGTTCAATATTTGATGGGGCTGTCTGGCGAAGAACGCTCGAAGGAAGCACAGCGATTACTCGCTACTCGTTTTGCTGCCCAGAACCAGCAGCAGAACCAGCAGGGCATGGACGGTATGAATGGTATGAGCTTTACCGTACCCATGAGCGGGTCCAGTGGGATGCAGACTATGGGGGGTCAGGGAGGTAATGGCCTGAACATGCAAGGTCAAGGCATGAATATGAATATGCAGAATATGGGTGGGATGAACGGAATGCAAAGTATAGGCGGCATGCAAAACTTTAGCGCCCAACAGCTTTCGCGAATGCATGCAATACAAGCTCAGCATGCTCTGAACCAGCTCGGGCAGTCTCAGGGTCAACAGCAAGGTTTCGAGCGGCCGTCCTCATCGGCTTCTCATCTCTCTCAAGGTGCAGGACAGCCACAACAAGCGAGCCCGACACAACAGCACGCGTTCCTCCATCAAGGCCTGACCCAAGGACATTCCCCTACGCGATCTCAGACTCCCCAAATGCAACACCAAGCCCAAATGCAGGGCCACCCGCATCACCCATCCCAGCAGCAACAACATCCACAGCTACAAGCCCAGATGATGCCCCCGCCGTCATCAATACCTCCTCGTCCGCCAACGACTCAGCCCTCTCCCGCCCCAAGGCCTGGGGCAGCGAGCGGCATGCATGGTGTGCCTCAGCACCATCAACAACACCAGCAGATGCAACAGATGCAACAACAACAACAACAACAACAGTATATGCGCGCTCACGCGCAGAGTCCGAGGCCGGGGACAGCTGGCGGAGGAGCGATGCCTAGTCCAAGGGTCAATACGCACAGCCTACAGTCCGGTCAGCAGCACCAGGGGCAGGGACAGCAGTCACATATGCAAGTCACTAGCCCACAGGCGCCTGTCCCGATACCCATTCAACCCCGCCCGCCTGTCGCTTCGCAGCTTGGTACGAGTCCTGCGCCGCCGCCACGCCCGGGAACAAGCCAAAGTATGCGAGCGCTTACCCCAAGTAATACTCGCGCAATTACACCCTCGCAGGTTATGAGTAGACCAGGAACGGCCAGCGGCTATCCTCAGCAAATGCAAGCACAGCCTCAGGGACATCCTCAGCACTCCCAACAGAGCCCTACCCAAGGTCAGCCACAGACTGTGCAGATGCAACACCAGGCACACACTCCTACCACTTTGACGCCCACCTCCGCGACCTATCCACCAATAGCACCGACACCAGTTCCCGGTTCCCCCACCAGAGGAGCTAAGCGAAAAGCGGGAACCCCGGGACCGTCCTCTACAGGGACCCCCGTACCTCCTCAGCAAGGGCAGTCCCATATGCAAGGCCAGGTTCCGCCTCAACAGCACGGACAGACCCAAGCCCAGCAACTCAGCCAAGGTCAGATGCTGGCTCAGATGCAAGGTCGCATGCCCGGTGGAATGGGAGGAGGTCCTGGCATGAACATGACTGGGAATCCTTCTGCTACCTCTGGAATGACCCCAGCGCAGTTGGCTAGTATGCGTATGTCTGCAGGTATGAATAGTGCCAATATGATGGCTGGGCTCATGGGCGGCGCAGGAGGAGGCATGATGGGGCCCCCGGTTCTACCCCGCTCTCAGTCACTCCCTCAGGTTGATATGAGCTTACCCGGGATGAACGGCATCAACGGGATGGGAATGAATGGTATGCCAGTCCAAAGTATCTCGAGGCAGGCGAGTAGTGGCGATTTGCGAGATATCGCATCTGCGGCTACAAGTCCGACTGCAGCTAACGTCGCTGGTCTGAGCATCAACGCAGGGTTAAACCAATCCATGGCCATGGGCGCTGGTCCAGGGGGGATCAACTCGATGTCGGTTCCTTCGGCCTCTTCGATGATGATGTCGTTGAGCTCTTCTCCTAATCCTGCGATGTTGGGAGCAGGCCCTTCAATGCCTAGTATGGATAGTCTGCCGATTGCCCCTTCCACTCCGCGACAGCCCTCTCAGCCTCCAGCCTCTGGTTCCCCTTTCTTACAGACGAATATGGGAATGGCCACGGAGAAGAAGATCAGCGGGCAAGGTTTACTCGTAAATGCAGCGCCTCTTGGTCGGATGTCCTCAGGCGTTTCCTCCGATGCTGCTGGTCCATCTGCTATGGCACCTTCATCCGGTACCTCTGCTGCTGCTGCTGCTGCTTCGACCGCGGGACCTTCAGTTTCGTCCGCTCCGACTGTGATTCCTCAGCTGCCGCCGCTTCCAGCGAACGTCAGCCTGAACCCCAAAACGACACGGGTCTCGGTCGTCCCATTAATTGACTCCGAGAACCTCATCCCCCAGCTTGCTCCCGACGAGATCGCCAACGTGCAGAAGTGGATGCAAGTGGATAAGGAATACGAGGGGATGTACAAGAAGATGCGGGATCGTATGACGGAGGAAGTGAGAGATGTGGTGGTTAAGACTAGGCCGTGGTGGGAGAAGGACCCGCTCGCAGATGCAAGAGGGAACCGACGACGCAGGGATAAGTTTGAGATCATTGGGATGAAAGGCGGCAAGGATGAGAGGTCGAGGAGGAAACTTGGAAAGAGGGAAGGGTTCAAGCTGTGAGTACTAATACTTATCTAGTTGACTTTTCCTCGCTAACCTGGTCGTGTCAGGCCGAGGACGGTGGACCCCGAAGGCGCTAGTCGCCCTGAACAATTGGTCCCGATCCGACTGGAGTTTGATGTCGAACATCATAAAATGCGCGATACGTTCTTATGGAACCTGAACGGTACGTGATCCGCTTTGTTTTATGGGTTCACCTTGACTGAGAATATGACCTGCAGACCCTATCATCACACCGGAGATCTTTGCCCAATCTGTCGTGGACGATTATAGTCTCGCGCCGAGTTATCATGCGGTAATCACCAAAACGATTCAAGACCAGCTCAGTGACTTCAAGTCGCACTCGACGTTCTTTGGCGAGGATGGCATCCCGAATAGTCCGGTCGAAGATGTTTCCGTGAAGGGTTCGTTTGATGACGAGGACGCGGTGTGGTGGGACGCCTGGCGGCAGAATGCACAGAAAGATGTCAATTACAAGAAGGTGAGCGGCCGGGAAGAAGCTCACAGTCGGAAACGCCGGAAGATTGTCAAAGACGAAGTCGTCGATCACGCGGAGATTCCTCCTGCTGTCGAAAAGGATCAGCCAATGTCCGTGGACGACTTCGAGGAAGATGATAGTAAAGCTCTGGAAGAAATGCGGATATTAATAAAGGTACGTCACCCATATTTTTTTCCCTTCTTAGCATTCGATTTATCTTTTTTTTTCGTTTTGCGAAGCTGGACATCATTGTTGGTCCGCTTAAACTCGAGGATCAGTTCGAATGGGACTTGGACAGCCTTGATCCTTCCCCAGAAAGGTTCGCTGAGGTGTATGCGAAGGAATTAGGTCTAGGAGGCGAATTCAGGCAAGTTTATTTTAGTCATTCTTTCTGCTTCGGATTCTGACAAGGGTTCTTCAGGACAAGTATCGCTCATTCGATACGTGAGCAAGCGCAGATATATCAGAAATCGCTTTTCCTTGTTGGACACCCATCTGACGGCACCATGTTGCAAGACGACGATCTCCGGATGTCCCTCCTTCCGTCTTTGCACACTGGAGCTCGTTCTATGGATCAAGTGGGGGCGTTTACTCCGATACTCAGCTACCTCAGCGACAGTGAGATCGAGCGGAACGAGAAGGAGCGAGAGAAGGAGCTCAACCGGCGCAGAAGAAAGACAACTCGAGGACGAAGGGGCGTTGCACTTCCCGACCGAGAGCCTCCCAAGACCTTCCGTACACCTGCTATTGGCTTCCCAGAGGTTGATGCCGCCACCCTGGCAGCAGTTAATGCGGCCGCTGCGCCGACTTCCCGTCGCGCTGCTGCTGCGGCCGCCTCTCTTACCATCGCCAATATGGTTGCTTCAGAGAATGGTACCGCACCTATCACACAAAATATCCCCATTCCTGCAGCTCCTTCTGCGCCTATTGTGCTCAAGGAGAAGAAACCAAAGGGTCTGTTCAAGGCACCTTCTTACTCACCAACCGTCCTCCGTCCTCGTGCCCACGTCGTTGCCCCAATTGCGTCCACGGCTGCTGATCCGTCGACTGTTCCTCCGCCTAGTGAAACCGATATGCCTGTCTCCACTGGTGCTCCGGAAAGTAGAGGCGCCAGAGTTGTTTTTTCGGCCAAGAGAGTGAAGGAGCTTGAACGGGAGGCTAAAGAGCGGGAGTACGTGGATGGACAGCATGCCAACTATATCGACGGTGTATGGCATTGTTCAAATTGTGGTTGCCCAGAAAGCATTGCAATCGGGCGACGAAAGGGGCCATTGGGAGACAAGTCGCAATGCGGCGTTTGTGGTAAGCTACTTGTTTTTATTCACTCGGCGTGGCTGTGCTCATCGAAGAATGTTAGGCAAATTTTGGCATCGTCATCGTAGACCCAGACCAGTGCAATATAATTCGGATCTGGAATATCACTTGGGTCTCAAAAGGCAGGAGGAACAAGCTAGGATCGCTGCGTCGAGGAAGAAACGACCGCAAGCTAATAACGCGATTGAAGCGTCGTCGTCGAAAGCCCCCACAGTTGAGCCAGAAACTCCAATGAAACCCAAATCAGAAGCATGGGTGGAGATCCCCTCTTTCATTCCTGGTCCACCTGAGCCATCTACGGCTTCCGGCGACGTTGAACGTGCTGCTTCTCCCATTTCTACGGCTTCGAGTATCTCAGAGGCTCCTCTCGCGCAAGCTGTGAAGACCAATGGGATTGGTCACTCGACGCAGTCTGCGCCAGCCAGCACTACTGTAGACTCTCCGCCAGCATCAACAGAGGCTCCTGCTACACCTAATCCTGGACCGCCTCCAACGCCCGCATCGGCTCCCCCGACTGCTCGCCCTCCTCCACCAGCCCGATTCAAAAGAGTGAGTCCTTACTCTGCGCTGAAGTTGGGTTCAGACGACTTAAACTCCGACCCAGGGTACAATGCCTCCTTGGCTCAGTCAAGCCATGGCGGAAATGCAGGAACGATACCCTGACGATAGGTTCGAGGCCATCCTGCGTGTGACGACTGGCATGGCAGTTTGGCGGATTAAATGCTTGGATTGCCCTGGAAAGGTATGTGACGTCCCAACGAGAAGCCAATCATGATCTAATGCCATATTCTAGTTATATACCCCCGGACCTGGTGAAACATTGACCAATTATGAAGTGCACATCGGGAATCGTCTGCATCGACTGAAAGTAACCAATAGAATGGAAGGCGATGCGCAGCCATAATGGACTCTTGACGTAGTATACGCCTCTTATTTTCTTCTGCTATGTATCTGGATTGTGTTGTTTGTTGTTCTTGCATCGCTACTTACTTAAACCGCTCTGCCTGTATTGTTATATCTTGACTAGCATGTAAAGCCCGCTGTCATGAAGGATGAATATATTGTTATTCACACCTCAGTATGGTTTCAAAACTCGTAAGGGCTGAAAGATCTTGGGTATGTCTTTTAAGTATTCACCGTGTAACCAATGTAGATATTCAGAAAAGCCGGTTCTTTGAACGCAGAAATGGATTTCAGAGCCGCAGTGGCAAGGGATTGTCTGACCTGTCAACGTGTCAGTCACCGTGAGTGGCCTCCTACAAACGTATACATCACTTATAAGACACCAACCTATATCCTCAGTGACGTCTGACACTGTTCTCTTTTCCCAAGTATCGCGCATTGATAGCGACAAAGTGGTACAGTACGACGGTGATCATAGCCAGTGCGCCTAGCCCGTTTGTAAGGTTGTAAAGCGTGGTGTTGCTGATCATATTGTGTCTCAACAAATGTACTGAACGGCTCTTATTAGTTCAAACAAGGACGAAGCAATATGGTTAACATACCTATCGAAGGAGTGGAAGTTGTCTGAAAGGCACGTAGTATGCGCAGCTGGGGCGAGACATGTTTGGATTTGTTTGTTGTCTGAGACGGCAGAAGCGCTGGTTAGCATCGGACAAGCTCGGCGTCGCGTTCAGGTTTGCATATCTCCACCACCACTCTTTTGTTTTGTTTTCTCGTAAAACAGTACATTCAAGATGAGGCCCACAGCGATTCGCCTAAGTGACATGCCCGGACGTATGTTCTTCAGTTTCACGCATGATACTTCAGTTCTAATGGTACTTGTTACGAATGTAGCCAAGGTCTACGTGAGTCTCAAAATCAGCTAGAATTCACCTCTCGGAGCCCTCTATACTCGTATCTGAGAACCTATGCAATGCATGTTGAGACCAGGGGAGCTAACCAAAAACTTATAGAGCTTGTGGTGGGGTGACAGCGGTACGATGCGTCAAAAGGGTGTTGTGCAATACGGTGCGTCCCTTCCAACTGTATATATTTCTCTGATCTGACACCTGCGTAATATTTGCTGGTGTAATCACTCTATGATCCGACGCTGCAATTTGATTCCATAGCCGTGTCTCCTATGCGTCAACGCGCCACGCACAACCTCATCCGTAGTTATATCTTCAATGGCTACCGCCGGCTCTCTGTACAAGTGCCTTACTGGATCGTTCCCTTCGCTATCGGTACGTCTTGATAGAGTTCTATTGATGTATACGCTGACACCGGTCTTCAGGATATGGTACATACACCTGGGCAAAGAGTTACGATGAATGGCAGAACAGCAAGGCTGCTCATGTCGCAGGACACCATCACTAAGCATAATTGCTCCTACTATCGATATCCACATGAATGAATTAGATCACTTGATCCCCGATTGGCCGTACTTACAGCGTGCAACAATGTTCATCAGCCTTGTCATGAACTCGGAGGAAATTGCTATCTGGTATCCCTCCCCATTCTCGGGCGATCTACTTCAATGTTCGGAGAGGAGGTGTACACTGTAAGCGAGTCAAGTTCCTTCCCTCATGGTATTTACCTTGCACTTTTGCCGCTGGCGAATCGTGATATTGAAGTACTATTGGACAACGTGTTGGTACATTCTTGGTGCCCACAGCCATCCTTACAAAGTCTGACAGAGAATTCACGATGTCTTGATGATGATGCTCTACCACACGAAGCCTGAGTTGGCCCATGCTACATAAGTTGATATAAGTGTCCGTAACTCTATACATGATATAAACCCCTGATATACAAATTCTGTGAGACATCCTTCGAGAATTGATAGATTTGTTAGACTATGCTGGGCCAGCCGAAGGACTGGTGTGTGTGTTAATGAATTCCTACACGTCAGGGATTATAATATGCCAGAGAGGTCTTATCATATTTAGACCAAAATTTTATCAGTCGAGCTCACGAACTTCGGCCTCAACCTCAAACTGGTACCGCTCATCCGTCTAGCATATGAATCTTGAATGTAACTAGTTGTATAGCGTTCCTTGCATATTTTATCTAGTAATGACCGCAGACTCGCCGAGGCGCGAACCTTTACTACGTTGGGGGAGGGGGTGTTAGCCGATCTGAGGAGACTCAAGGGGATATACGTACGAATATTCTTAGTCTGTCCGTGTGCCTCCGTGTGCTCAACGCGCCTCAAGCGATTACCTGCAACTGCCTACAGGCCTAGAGCGAGTCTTTGAAGCCACATACACTAGCACACTCAGGCTCGATCAAATGATTGATGCGCCGATCATCCCGACAGGCGTTTAGTAGCCTCGAGGCTTTCGCTGCGTACGAGTCCTGTCCAGCGTGTTTCCGAGTCTAGATTGCGATACCAACACCCATCGTCCATATTCCAATATTCACAATTGACCATCATCTTCGGGGCTGTACCATAGGTCTTCCTGCTCAGGCTAATGCTTCCAGGCTGGTGCTACTACTGAGCTCAACACCTACACCTATTTAGTCCGCGGTCTTCTCAATCGCTTGTCAAAGTTACGGGTCGTCCAGATCTTCATTTTATCACTATTCGGACGCTTCAACCTGCTCTCGATTGGTTGGCTGGATAGTAAAACGAGACCCACGACCTTTCCATGGGTAACGCGCAATCTCTAACCCGTACCAGTGGCGCGTTGGATTCTTTCATTGCGGAGCTGGGACCAGATGTTGTTTATGAGAGAAGGTGCGAACTTGATTTTGTGGGACCTTCTACTTTCTTACTGTTATTGGTAGTCTTGGATCTGCTCGGTTCCTGAAGACTGTAAAGTGCAGACATAAGAATGGCTATCTGGTTGTGAAGATATTCATCAAGCCAGATCCAGGTGTCAGTCTGAGAAAATATCACAGAAGGCTGAAACGTACGTATCCATTCTTCTCTATATGTGCGACTTCTGTAAAACTGAGGTCGCTTTCGGAAGTTGAGCGAGAAACACTTGCGGATATCCCCAATGTTTACACCTACCAATCTTTCGTGGAAACAGAGAAAGCTGGCTATATAATACGGCAATGGGTTGCTAGCAGTTTATACGATCGTATCAGGTGAGTCGTCCACGTCGTATACTCGATGTATTGCAAGTAATGAGTTATGTAGCACTCGTCCTTTCCTATCGACTGTAGAGAAAAAGTGGCTGGCCTTCCAACTGCTTAATGCGTTGCGTGATGCCCGAAACCGCAAGATATCTCATGGTGACCTCAAAACCTCCAACATCCTCATCACGTCATGGAATTGGTTGATTCTCACTGATTTCGCCCCATACAAACCTGCGTTACTTCCGTTAGACGATCCTGCCGACTTTTCGTTTTTCTTCGACACGAGTGGTCGTCGCACTTGTTATATTGCGCCAGAGAGGTTCTATTCTGCAGATGACAATCCTGAGGCTAGTAGGAGGCGGGGGAAAGAACGTGAAAGAGACAGTGAAGGAAGGCGAGAGGGGAAGGTCACGGAGGCTATGGACTGCTTTAGTGCGGGATGTGTTTTGGCGGAGTTGTTTCTGGAAGGGGCGCCGTTGTTTTCCCTAAGCCAGCTGTTCAAATACAGGGAAGGAGAGCTCAGCGTCGATGCGCAATTAGCTGGAATCGACGATGAAGGTGTTCGGGTGCGTCCTTTCACTTTTTCGTGACACTGTTCATCGTTTATAATGCGCTCGTACAGGCTCTCATCAAGCAAATGATTGCCATTGAGCCTTCTTCCAGGCCAACCTTCGATACTCTGCTGCATACCGCTAGAGGAACGGTCTTTCCCGAATCGTTCTACTCCTTTTTACACAACTATGTCGCTTCTATCAATGAAGCATCTGCGCCCTCGCCGTTCTTTTTTCCACCCGCATCGCATCTTCCATCGGCAGTGGCAACCCCTACCACCATTACACCGATCAATGTGAAACCTGTTCTCGTTGCGGCAGCGCAGGCGACGGATCTGTCAAACACTGTTAACCTCTTCCACGAACCTCTTCCCAGCGATTCAGACCATCGTATGGAAAGAATCTGGTCCGATTATGAGAGTGTAGAGCCCTATCTTCTCTCATCCATGGAACCCGAGACGGTAGACAAGTCTTTAAAAGAGCCTATAAAGTTGGAGTATTCGTACAATGGTGCGGGCGCTGGGAAGGCGTTTCAGGTGAATGATTTATCAATCTTGCTGGAAAACAAATGGACTGATTCTCACTGAATTTGTATAGGATATATTTCCTGCGGAATTGGACATTCCAAATAGGGATAGCAAGTTGCTGAAGGGATACGGAGATGGAAGGAGGGCAGCTCTAGAAGGTCTGTATTTTTATGGGTGATAGCTGAGATAGTCTTCTAGTCACTGACAAGCTTCAGATGGTCCTGCCTTAATTCTTTTGGCGCTGATCACAGCTAACGTGCGGACATGCAAGCTGCCTTCGTCTAAGCTCCGCGCCTTGGATGTTTTCTTGGCTCTTGCTCCTCATCTTACAGATGAAGCGAAGCTAGACAGAATGGTGCCGTATATCGTCGAATTACTCCAAGACGACGCGCCAGCAGTTCGATGCGCCGCCGTGAGGACACTGATGCAAGCGGTATGTCATTTGTTCATATCATGCTTTGAATCTTGAACATGTATTTGTGCAGCTCATGTTAGTGTCTGTTATCACACCTTCAAATGCGTCGATATTTCCGGAGTATGTCATTCCTGCGCTAAGCCCCCTCGTTCGTGACCCCGAAGTATCTGTGCGATGCATGTACGCACAATGTGTGGTAGTACTAGCAGATACCGCAGTGCGGTACTTGGAAATGGGACAAGCCTTGCGCGCATATGGTGCGTACAAGATGGGAACAGGCACAGCTCTCGGTGGTGAAGGTCAAGAATTCGACGAGGCGCACTTTGAGGTACCGGTCATTAACATTTACGGCTGTCATTGACGCTAATATATGCTCTTGAAGGTCTCATATGATGCCTCGATGTTAGATCTACAGAGTGCAATACAGGATCAATTATCAGCTCTTCTCGTGGATCCATCACCAGTCGTGAAGCGTGCGATGCTTCACAATATCTCTGCTTTGTGCATCTTTCTGGGTCGACAGCGCACCAATGACGTTCTCCTAAGCCACATGATCACATATCTAAATGATCGTGACTGGTTGCTTCGCTTCGCATTCTTTGATTGTATTGTGGATGTCGCCGCATGCGCAGGAGGGAGGAGCTTGGAGGAGTATATTCTCCCCTTGATGATCCAGGCGTTATCAGGTAAGCTTTAATGTGCGAGCACACCACGTCAGCTAGCCTAATATTAAGTCAAACAGATGTAGAGGAAACGGTAGTAGCAAAGGTGCTTGCATCTCTTACAAGTCTTTGTGAACTAGGACTTTTCCAGAAGATGCGAATTTGGGAACTTATGAGTGCCACCCTGGGCTTCCTGTACCATCCGAACATATGGATAAGGCAAGGTGCGTTCAGTTGTTTGACAGTTGGAGAACATAACTCATTCATCTTCAGGTGCTGCTGCGTTCATTGCTGCAGCTGCTAAACACCTACCACCGAGCGACGTATGGTGCATATTGTACCCGTCTTTAAAGCATTTCCTCCGATCAGACGTCAAAGATGTGGATGAGCGAAGTTTACTTATAGCACTGAAGCATCCTGTAAGTGCCCAGCTATATGGCTACCGATGATGTGATTGTGCTTACTACGTATACTCCAGCTATCGAGACAAATATTTGACGCGGCCACATCATGGGCTATGAAAGCTGAAAAGACATTATTCTGGAAGACGCATAGATCTACCAAGCCGGAGTCTCCCAAAGATAGCTTGGCCTCAATGAAGCCTTCTAATTCTCGCTCAAAGTCTGACGAGTTGAGTGCCCAGCTAGAAATTGGCTTACCCCGGAAGTTAACAAACATATCAGAGATGAGACACAATTAAAGAAACTCCAACAACTCGGCATGACCCAAAGCGACGAGAGTAAACTTTTGGCGATGCGAGATTTCATCCTGAAACTTGCCCGGAATATTTCAAGGTTGGCAGACCTTTTTAGGTGGTCGTACCAGATGTTAACAACTAGCGCAGCTTCAAGTCGCGTGTTAGTGTAGAACCGGAATCCGACAGTCTCCAGTCGACGAGCACGATTGAACTGCAGAAACTTAGCGTCGTACCCCAAACTGTCTTCCTCAAAAGCGCATCTGACGGGGGACGTTCCGCCCGTTTGTCGACAGTACGATCGGAGCTGTCACGTACGCCAGTGCTAGGGAGCCCTCGTTCTAACAGGGCAATCAGCCTAGATTATGTGTCTAGTGTCAGCGGGGCACCCTTTGAAGACCTCCGAAGACGTTTGGCCATGATTAATGGGTCCGTTACCTCTGTATCTGTTCCACCGAATTTGAAAGACGCTCGTAGTCCAGCACCGTCAGTCTCTGACGCGCTCCCCCCGTCAATCTCTGCAGCTGCTGTGTCTGATATCCCGCTTACAGTGGATCGGCCAAGTAGCCCTACCGAATCGGTCACTTCAGCAGCAAACTCTTCATTCCGTGGTGGTCCCCCACACAAGCTTCATATTGGGAGTACGGAAGGACAGAAAGCAGCTCCGGCTGTGGGATCATCAAAGGCCAATGCCACGGGGTTACTTGATGCTCACTCAAAGCTACGGGATGGCTCTGATGAAAGGTCTGGACGCTCCTCTCCAGTCTCAATATCAGGGACCATCCGAGGTATAGAAAGACCACGCCTATCCTCTTTAGTACCTATTTCTAGCTATGGTAAGTAAGAATCCTTATCAAGGCCGTGCATCGTCTCATGATATTTCAGATGGACAGGAGCCCGGAATCAGCAACCTTCTCGAACATATGTATCTTGACAACAATCGAGACCATCCAAATGACTTCGGACCTCGAGTGCATGAAGGGCCAGTCCGTCGACGGAATGCTCTGCGGCATAACTATCTCTCCCGCGACATAAGCTCTCGACGCCTTGAAGCAACTGTCATCGTCCACCTCGGTTCCCACGCAGATGCTATTACTGGCTTTGCCGTCTCACCAGACCACGTATTCTTTGTCTCTTCTTCCGACGATAAGACCGTGAAGGTTTGGGACACTGCCCGGTTGGAACGAAACGTTACAAGTAAAGCGAGGCACACATACGGGCAGCATCATTCCAGAGTGAAGGCAGTATGTATGGTTGAGGGGACTCATTGTTTCGTTAGTGCTGCCGAAGACGGAGCCATTCACGTCGTGAGGGTACACGTGAGCGGAGGACAGGGTACAGGTGGGGGCCTTCCAAAATATAACAAACTGCAAGTTATTCGAGAGCATCGCCTAGAAAGGCCAGGAGAACATGTGACATGCATGACCCATTACATGGCAGGTGAGAACGTATGGTTCTGTACCTGTCCAGAATTTCTACTGATCAGTTCTCATCAGCATCCACCTCGAACCTCTTATATGCTACTACTCATTCTGTCATCACGATAATCGATCTACTGACTATGCGTGTTCTGCAAAGTATGGAAAACCCAAGACATTATGGGCCGATCACATCCATCTGCCTGGATCGCAAGCGAGCGTGGGTCGTCTGTGGTACCTCTACCGGTATCCTTTCTCTCTGGGATTTACGGTTCGGCATCCTCATCAAGAGTTGGAAAGCTGGTATAGCGGCGCATAACAAATCAGTCAAAATATATCAGTGTGTTGTACACCCAACCAAAGGCAAAGGAAGATGGATTATGGTCTCCCTCGAGGTCGACAAAGGACTTTTGGACGTCACCGCGGAAGGTTCGACCCAGCTCATAACATTGGTGGAAGTGTGGGACATTGAGAAAACTGTTCTGGTGGAGACATTTGGTACTAGATCGTCTTCTGGTACTCAGCTCAATGAAGAGCCCAAGGAAGTCGCAGCGGATGAAGCTGAGATCAGCCCGGCTGCAGCCATTGCCACCCTAGTTCGTGCACGCCAGGAAGATTCTGGTGGAGCACAGGACTTCGTTACCTCGCGTCGGCGGTCAAGCCTGCAGAGTGCATCCCATGCTGGAGCACCATCCACGCCGTCTCCAGACGTCCGCACCCTTATAGTAGGATCCGAATTTGGTGGACATGGGACATTCCATCGATCGGCTATGGGAGACTACGGCGACGGCGTAACCAATAGGACCGGACGGGGATTCATGCTGTGTGGTTCAGAAGACCGCAGGATTCGTCTATGGGATTTGAGCAAGGTCGAAAAATCCACCGTGCTCAGTGGTACAGAGGGTGATACTGAGAAACCATTGTATAGGCGAGTCCTATTACTATCTGATATTGTATGAATTTTGCTGACATGGTCTATGATAACAGCACGTCGCGTGCAGCGTCTGCGGTTGCCTCCACACATGTTGAAATCTGGCCTAGCGTCTCATCTGCTGGACAGAGCAATCGTCCACCGCAGAGGTTGTCCTTGATCAACCATAATCAGCAAAACCTATTGAAGGCTCATCAAGATACCGTAACTGCTCTTGCCTGCATCGATTCTCCATTCCGAGGTGGAATTGTGAGCGGTGACCGTGCTGGTGTGATCAAAGTATGGAAGGTCGAGGGTCTCGATGGTTGAATTAAACATCATCTCCTTCTCTCTGCTCCGTATATTATCGTACGAAATTACAATAGATATATATGTATTCTTGGGATTATACCAACTCTATAACAAATTTGTATTGCAAGAATATTTGTGCAGTATTGATGGAGTGATCTCCGAGTTCGAGCCGTCGAACGGGCAAACCTCGAAGATTAGACTCACGGTCTCTGTAGTGACTCACTCTCATTTGCATGCTGAGGTTGCTGAATCGATTTCAGCCGCTTCTTCTGCACAATCGACCTTGTATCATATTCCCCCGCATATCGTCAACCGTCTACAGCAGGAAATTTCAACAGTCTTGCTCCAGAATGGCGTCCCAGGAACATCCCGTCGCATCCTCTTCCCATCCCGTCCAGATTCCAGCTCTCCAGGGCCCACATGCTGACGACGAGAAGAAGCCAAAGGATAAAAAGTCGAAAGCTGCTGCCACGTCAGCTTACCCCCTAGAGGTTCGTTAACAAACCGTTAACAAACTATCTCCCCCCAGACTTCAGTAAGCTGATGTTGCAATCTGTGCTAGCTTCAACCCGCTCCGGAATTCTTCGACCATCGTATTAAGATTTTTGACAAATTGAAAGCAGAGTATGATGAGTGGGTCAAAGGTATGGTCTGAGATCTGTAGGAAGGTTGGTCGTTGACGTTCTGCATTGCAGCCCAACCTCGCGAAGAGATTGAAATCACTCTTCTTGATGGATCCAAGCGCAAAGGTACTAGCTGGGAGTCAAGCCCAATGAGCATTGCGCTTGAGATCAATAAAGGCCTGGCAGATCGTATTGTTATTGCCAAGGTCCGTGTGACGACTCTTTACAAAAAATGGTCTATGAATCCTTACCCATCCTTTCACTCGTACTATATAGGTGGATGGCAATGTATGGGACTTGGAGCGCCCCTTAGAAGCGTCGTGCTCGTTGCAGCTGCTGGACTTCGAGCACCCTGAAGGTACGTTTACATTTTAGCCTAGATTACACATGTATTCATAGCAAGCACAGGCAAGCGCGTTTTCTGGCACTCATCCGCCCACGTCCTCGGAGAGGCAGCCGAACGTCACTATGGATGCCATTTGTGCATTGGGCCTCCTACTGAGGAAGGCTTTTTCTACGAGATGGCGATAGACGAGCGGTCAGTCATACGTTCTCGCTTTGAACCAAATCATTGAACTTTTATCTCAGACCTGTTACCAATGCGGACTATCCTGCTCTTGAGAAAGTATCCGAAATGGCTATCAAGGAAAAGCAGAAGTTTGAGCGTCTCGTAGTTCCCAAGGAGACACTCCTTGAGATGTTTGCTGTACGTATATTCTTTGCTCTAATCATTGCATGCTAATATTCAATATGGGTTGATACAGTACAACAAATATAAAAAGCAGCTCATCGAATCTAAGATCCCCGATGGCACCTCTACAACTGTCTACCGTTGCGGACCAATGGTGGATCTCTGCGTTGGCCCTCACATTCCTCACACGGGCAAAATCAAGGCGTTCATGGTTACCAAAGTAGGCGTTGGCCAGATGTTCTATGTATTAATACTCACGCTTACCTAGAACTCCGCATCCTACTTCCTGGGAGACCCAAACAATGATTCTTTGCAGCGAATCTACGGAATCTCATTCCCTGATAAGAAGCAGCTAAAGGAGTACAAGGAATTCCTTGCAGAGGCGGCGAAGAGAGATCACAGGAAAATTGGCAAGGTAGATTTATTTGCCTTTCCTATGCTAGTGGATAGAGGGTTAAAGTCTGAGGTTTGCAGGAACAAGAACTGTTTTTCTTCAACGAGCTTAGCCCGGGAAGCGCCTTCTTCTTGCCCCATGGTACCAGGATTTATAACACGCTCGTCGAGCTCATGCGGGTATGTCCACTGTGCGAGCAACGTTTACAACGCTTACCATTAACCACTAGTCTGAATATTTCAAACGCGGCTACCAAGAAGGTATTTCTCAACCCTCCACGGCGCGTACTGTCTGGCTAACCTTATTTTGCAGTCATCTCGCCGAATATGTACAACCACAAAGTATGGGAAACATCCGGACACTGGCAGAATTACAAGGACGATATGTTTTTACTTGACATCGAAAAGGAGAAATGGGCATTGAAGCCAATGAATTGCCCAGGTCACTGTCTTATTTTCGACTCCCGTGACCGCAGTTACAAGGAGCTGCCGATCCGTATGGCCGAGTTTGGTATCATCCACAGAAACGAGGCATCCGGTGCTTTGACTGGTCTGACTCGTGTGAGGCGATTCGTCCAGGACGACACTCACGTCTTCTGTATGCCCTCACAGGTGCGTCAGAATTTATTTAGCAGAGGATGCGTTGGCTTATATGTGGATCCCTAGATCGAGGAGGAGATCAATGCCCTTTTCGACTTCATGCAGCATATCTATGGCCTCTTCGGGTTCGATTTCCATCTAGAACTCTCCACTCGTCCGGATAATTATCTTGGTACGATCGAAACATGGAACGAAGCAGAATTGGTAGGAATATCAGTCATTTTTTCCTACTCTGTTCTCACAATACTCATTTTTATTGATTTTACAGCAACTCAAGACGGCCCTCGAGAAGCAATATCCGGGCAAGTGGGAGATTAACCCTGGGGATGGAGCCTTCTACGGTCCCAAGATCGACATCACCATTCGTGATGCCCTTCGTCGCTCCTTCCAATGTGCTACCATCCAGCTCGATTTCCAGCTTCCAGAGCGCTTCAACTTGAAGTACCGTTCCGCCGAGGAGTCTCAAAACCAGGACAAGCCTCCGTCAAGGCCCGTCATCATTCATCGTGCCATCTTGGGCAGTCTGGAGCGTTTCATTGCCATCATTACTGAGCATTTTGCTGGAAAATGGTAGAGGTTGTTTCGTAGTGATGACTGGATATGTTGACCGATTCCATTTCTAGGCCATTCTGGCTTTCTCCGCGTCAAATCCTTGTTGTCCCAGTCGCCGTACCTTACGTAAGTCCATCCGTTCACCTATGGCACTTCCAGGTGACTCAATGTTACATACAGCAACAATACGCATCCGAAGTTGGTAACAAACTCTCCAGCTTGGGTCTCTACGTGGACGTCGATAATAGCAGCGAGACTTTGAATAAGAAAATCCGCAATGGCGAGATTGCTCAGTACAATTTCATTCTCGGTGCGTACCGGTTCTCTACTTCCGCAGTGATAGTCAATTATATTGACAAATCTGTTACGCAGTTGTTGGCCAGGAGGAGCTCGACAGCAACTCTGTCAATGTACGTAACCGCGATGATGTCGGCACGAAAGCCAAGGGACAGATGATTTCTCTCGATGAGGTTGCACAGAAGTTCCTCACTTTGAAGTCGAGCCGGAGCTTAACCAATAAGTACTGATGGGTATTAGAATGGTGTCTAGAAGAATAATGCTATGATATTGCATTCTATGATGTATGTGTGCTATGTACATATCTGCTAACAAGCCCATGTAGTCGAAAGCGACTGCAAAGATACTACGATCATTGTGAACCGATTCCAGCGAATTGTTTGCGCTAACGAGATCAATGAGCGAATATTCGAGTATTGAGGGTATGTCGGAAGCTCACCAGCTGGTGAATCTGATCACGCTCTGCCGGAGGCAGCGAATTGATTTGCTCTGGAGTTAGTCTTAGTACCTGCATCAACATATCCTACGCAGTCCCAAGTCATCAGTACGAACTATGTTAAAATTCAGACTTCGTAATATGTAACACACCCTGGAAGCCGGATCGAAACCTGGCGCAGGTGCTGGTGGCGCAGTTGCGGGTGTTTGCGGAGGCATCGGCGGTGGCGGCCTGTAATATGGAGTTTGCGACGGAGGAATATGAGGTGCTGGCTGAGGCATATGTGGGGGATACATGGAATTAGGGCCAGCTACTGGTGGAGGTGGCATATTGAAATTGGGGGGTGGGATGGGGGGTTGTTGATACGTTGGTGGGCGAACGGGGGGCGGCTGGACTTGTGAAGGTGGTGCCGAGCCTGTAGTGGCTTGGAGCATGCGCTGGACAAGGACAAACGTAAAGAGGACAAGCAGGGGGATAAAGCGTTTCTCTCTCACCTCCAGGATTGCGGTATCCACAATTTTGTTGAGTAAAAGAGCTTGGAAAAGAGCATATCCAAGTTGTGGGTGGGCGACAAGCAATGCGCGAGCTTGGTCCGGATGTGTGATCACAAAAGCCTAATTGCGACATGGTCAGTCGTCAACGAGGATAGCGTGTGCTTTAATACTTCACCTTCATCTGCGCTAGGACTTCCAAAATTTGAGTTGGATTGATAGCAGCAAGCATTTGAGTGATAGCATCCATGGCATTCAATCCGGGAGGAATTGGGGTACCCATGGGTAAGTTGTTGAGGAATGCGTTGGGGTCGCCTTGCGAGCTGCCTCCTCTATGGTCATCGCGTTCTCTTTCTCGCTCACGCCATTGAGCTCTAGTTTCGTGTGCGTCTACAAGTTCACCGCGAATCGTGGTCTTGCCCTCAAGGAATGGGTCTGAATCTGCGATGTCGATGCGCAGAGGTCGTCCGCCAATCTCTTGACCATTAAGGTTGCGAACCGCAGACATGGCGGTTTCGTGGTCTTGTAGTGGTCAGTGCTGACAATGCAAAGGATTTATGAGCATGACACACCGGCAAATTCACAGAATCCATATCCCTTGGGCTTCCCTGTGTCTCTATCAAACACCAGTCTAAATCCTACCACTTGACCAACGGACTTGAATGCATCAATAAGTTGATCCTGCAGCTCGTATATGCAATATGAGTAACAAGCGGTCAGAAGGAGATGCTACGCCATTCACCTCGCCCATATTGTACGGCACATTACCGACTGTCATGAAGAGATTAACGCTGTGACACACACTAGCAAGAATGTAAAACTCACCAAAGACAACTTTACTCATTGTGACTGCTTCTTTCTCTCTCTAGAGCTCGGATGTACTATGCTGGCCGAGTAATTTTCTTCTTTGACAAGTTGCTCGCAGCCGCAGAAGTTGAGGTGTGAGCGCCTGGTTGCCTCGAGGCTACTGCACGGTGACGATGATACTAAAGCAGATCCCAGAATAGGCACACTGGGACAGTTTGCAGGACCAGTACTAGCTTTGCTGTCTTTGATTTGCGTGAGTCAAACCGAGTTATTCAACTGCGTGCACCCAGTAATGGCTGTGTGCGGCAAGGATCAAAGGAGAAACAAGGTTGTCGCCGAGATAACGTTAAATAACGCCGAATAAGTAGGTAGTCAGAAGGATAGCTTACTGCGGACGGCTAAGCCCCGCAAGTTACCGGCACAAATTCACCCCGCGGACGAGTCACTGCCTCCCGACGCATCCTGTGCTCAGAGGCTCGGCACACAGAACCTACGTTCTTGTTCTCCGAGTGACGAGTCCACGATTTCCGGATGCTGGACTGTGCTCCGGATTTCCATATGCGTGCTTACCAGCGCTGTGCAAAACAGTTAGCGCAAATCGAGTCATCACCCGTCGGACAGCTTGACTAATTTGCCCTGTTAACTCGGGCGGATGAGTGTTCTTCTCCTGTGCGTATTGACTCCCCGCCTTCAATCGCAGTATGCCGAGTCACCGGATGGAGAGTATATATACCGGACCCCACAATAAACCAGAAGCCTCGACACAGAAAAAGCTCTATACGCACACCTCCCACAGCTAATACTCTATGACTATACTTGCCATGTCAAATGCTTCACACAACCGCAACCATGGCATCCGCGAGGAGCTCGTGCATAGGTCGTTCGACAGGACGTTCGCCCGTCTTTACGTGCAGATGTGCCAGAAACAACAAGCCCTCCGCCTGCGACCTGTAGCCCGGCAATACATGCCAAGGTATGCAATTTTCATTCTAATCGATTCATTCAGAAAAATTGACTTGAGGATCTCGAAGGATGGACCTGTTCGACGATGACTCCCAACCTAACATATCTGCCATGCTGGAGCTTCCCGGAGTTGCGCGCGAACACATAAGCGTGCTCGTGCGTGACGGAAAACTTGTAGTACATGGCGAGCGGGGATCCCCATTGTCGTCCCGCCTTCAAACTGGATCGGCCAGTTCCAGGAGGGACGCAGATCCGCCGAGCCGAAATAACCATATGGCTGTCTCAGCCCCACCGAACCCCACTAATTATCGAGTGCGGGAGTTGAAGTTTGGCAGTTTTCACCGAGAGATTGAGTTACCGGCTGGGACGCAGGTACGGGACTTTGGTTTTACTTGAAGTTCGTCTTGAGCTGATCATGTTCTTTTTTTTATAGACTGCGCATATCTCTGCCGAGATGTCTGATGGGATGCTTTTCCTATCCTGGCCCAGAAATCCAACTTTGGAAACTAGTACAACAACCACGAGCATTTCCGCGCCGTGAAAATCGAGCTATGTCGAGCGCCACGCTACAAGTAGCCTGCGCTTCGGTGTCTGCATGCAGACCCTGGACTCCTTAAATGCTCTCCACGTGTTGAAGTTGCATCCCATTTTATTAACATTATCCTACTTATTCATAGACATTGGAGTTTTACTGTATATCGTAGTCGTTTTTCTACCTGTAGCATCTTGCTCTACCTTTCATGTATCCCTACTCAAGCATATAACCCCTCGAAATATCACACCATACTATACTAATCGATTAATCAAGTCCTTGCAATACATCATGATATCATTCTTTGGAGCGCTGCAACTTATTATCATTGCGAGTGATCGGTAACTGACAGTGAGCGCTGTTTGTGAAGGCGGGATTTGCTATAAATGGTAATACGGCGCGGCGAGCGCTCTTGCTCGTGCTGAACAATATTGAGCGCCTACGTGCTTTACCCTCTTGGAATACTACTACCACTTCGTGCAACACTTACTTACGAGTTCGGTAATGTCCTTCCAGAACCCTCGAAAAACCATTTTGACGAAGGAGCAATTGGACTATTTCCAAGCATCTAAGACGCATGCGGATATCATCAATTTCATCGAAAGTCTTAATGAAAGCGTCGTCGGACTCAAATTGAGAGATCATTGCAGCTCGTCCCCAGTACGTCTGTATGAACCCCGCTGGCTACAGTCAGACTTACAGGGCTCATGTATATCAAACACTAGGGAGTTGATGCCATCCTTGCAATTCTCGACAAGGTGGAGCTGGCAGCCAGAGAAATACCACCTGTGGATAACAAGGCCTCACGCTTCGGTAACCCTGCATTTAGGACTTTCTACGACAAGGTGGACGAGGTGAGTGTCTGTGATCTCGATATCCTCAGTCTGTATTGACGATTTGCACCCTGTAGATCTCGCCTTCTCTCCACGAATCCTTACCTGGGCTCCCCAAAGAGGCGATTGTAGAAGTATCGGCGTATTTCCGTGAAGCATGGGGAAGCCGAACGAGAATCGACTATGGCAGTGGCATGGAACTGAATTTTCTCTGCTGGATGTATGTTCCCCCTTCCTCTCTATCATTCTTTTCCGCAGTGATTTCAACAAAGCTCAGGCTATGTCTCGAACGGTTAGAAGTTGTCACGAAGGAAGATCATGTTGCTTTGGTCATTCACGTTTTTTGGAGGTAAGTACATATACCTAGAGAGAGAAATTGTGTGCGAACAACCCCTATAGGTATATTCAAGTAATGCGTGTGCTCCAGTCTACGTACTGGTTGGAACCGGCAGGATCTCACGGAGTATGGGGCTTGGATGATTATCACTTCCTCCCCTTCCTGTTTGGATCAGCACAGTTGCGGGGTGAGCAGCGTTACTTTCGTCTCTATAGCACCTATTTACGGACATTGTCTTCTAATCCATGGTTGTATCTAGGTCACAAGTATCTACGACCAAAAGCGATTCACGACAGCGAGATTGTGGAGGAGGTCTCCAAGGACTACATGTACTTTGCATGTATCCAGTTCATTAACTCCGTACGTCTTTGCAGGTCGTCTAGTCCGTGCGGTGATCTTGACTGTATCCCTACACTCTGTTCTAAACAAAAACAGGTGAAGACAGCGTCCCTTCGATGGCATTCACCAATGCTAGATGACATCTCAGCTGTAATTCTCTCCCCTCTCCTACCCGTTCTGAGGCTATAATCTCACGTCAAATTTAGGTCAAGTCCTGGGATAAGGTCAATTCAGGAATGCTCAAGATGTACAGCGCCGAAGTGCTTGGTAAACTTCCTGTCATCCAGCATTTCCTCTTCGGCTCCATTCTCCCTTGGGATGGTCCGCTGCTCCCGACACCTTCTGGAGAGGACGAGGACGATGCCCATCGAGGTCACGCACATACACAAGGCGGCGACCTTGGTGGGGCGGGTCAACGGGAAGTGGGTTGGGGAGATTGTTGTGGAATCCCGGTGCCTTCTATTTTCGGTGCAGCCCAAGCAGGTGAAGGAAAGGCACCTGGTCCGAGACTTGGTGGTCCGAACATTCGACCTGTACCTTTTGACTAGTTGTGATAGCTGCTTTGACAGCAAAAAAAAAAGAGGTGTACATCATCATTTACGGCCTGACTCTCGGACATACCAGTATCATCGTTGCATCTGATTTTTCTTTTGCATCTTTTCAAGTTCTACCAGCAACGCCCTCCATGATTCTTGCTACGTATTCATTTACTATTTCCGTTCTCGCAATCGTATCATACAATAGAGCACGACAAAAGAAGGCTCCCCACTTTCTCGGTACGATCTGCGGCTTGCCAAAGGATAATTTACTGGCTAAAATTCTCGATACCACTAAAGTTGACAATTTCACCAGCACTACCTCCCGTCACAGACAGCTCTGACCAATCCCAAGTACCTATATACAAAGCATAAACGACGCGCGTTAGCACCCCAAATGACACCAATGTACGCGACCGCAAGCGGCTTGAAGTCAAGATACAGACCAGTGCATGCACCTTTGCCGCAGTTCACGGCAACCCTCTGAGCGCCACTGTTGACAGAAATGGAGGTCTTGGACCCAGAAAAATTGATGCCCTGCCAACATCCAAAAATGTGAGCAACGAGTCCGATCGGTCCTGCCAAAGACTGGATCTTCGCCTCGAAAACTTACGGAGATCTTTACACCTGTGCCAGGTGTTCCTAGGGTGTCGGGGTAGCTCTGGGAGCGAAAGACAACCCAATTTAATTTATTAATTTTCAAAAAAAAAATGAGGGATGATCAGCGTGAACAGAATCCACCAGAAAGGACGTAGTACCTGATCGATGAGGATACCGAATTGACGCATCCCGGTAGCAGTGTTTCCAGAGTAAGTGACGTTCGTCACCGAAGCACTCGTCGCATCCGAGTCCGTCTTGATGCGGAGTGCCTGGTCGCTATGTCATTCCAGACTGATCGTCAGTGGCAGAGACTCGAATGTATCGGACGCAGGCCGCCGGCAACAACACTGGCTCACTTATTGACGATAGTGTTGCCCGAGATGACGATGCCAGAGACGGCGGCGCCACTAGCCACCGAGCCCTATCATTTTCGTGTCATGCATGCAGTCAGTACCGATGAAAGGGTGGATGACTGAGGGGGGGGTGGGCGGGATTGCTCACGATGGAGATACCGTGTCCGCCGGAACAAGTGTTCCCCTGGAAGACGATGTTGCTGCCTTTATTGATCGCGAGACAGTCGTCCTGGTTCTTGATCGTGCTTTGAAACCCCATTGGGAGAAAAGCATCAAGCGTTTGGGATACATTTTCTTGAGGGAATGCACCGTGAAACGACGCACCTATCCTCGATAGTCAAATCTGTCGTACTACAATCGAACCCGTCTGTGTTGTGCCCTGCAGCCAGGCCGTCGCTGTTCGCATTTGGCTGATCTCCTAGAGCTGGCATGATATGACAAAGCTGCTACTCAGTATATGTGACGCTAGTACGGATCTGGAGGAGACGGATTATTAGATGCGTACAGTTGTCGATGGTGAGTTGCGACATGGTAAGAGCTGCTGGGTTGGACACGCTGTACACCCGGCAGGGAGAGTTCAGCACTTTGACGTTCTGAACCCGACTCGGCGATCAGGATCGTGGGTAGGCTCTTCGTACTACGGAAGAGATACTTACAGTGAATGTTCCCGATATTTTGATCCTTGCAAGTGATGGAGAAGAAGTGAAGGGAAATAAGCTCAATTGTAGGACTGAAGACACGAGCGACACGACAACATACTTCATCATGGGAGCTGGCTTTGTAACGCCGCCATTTCCACCTTGGCCATCCTAGCACAAAAACAAAATTAGTACCCAAACCATGAGACGTAAAACTTGCTAAACGACATGCCCAATAGAACGGGCCGTTTCCGTTGAATGTGTGTCCGTTCCCGTTAACTGGCCCTCCCGTCTCAGATTTCAATTATTCTTTTTGGGCTGCGCGCGGGGGGGGGGGGG
>MLYV02000880.1:0-27558 GCA_001913855.2 Hermanssonia centrifuga
GATGTGGCATGTATGGGATTGGTCGGCCAGCAGGATGCAGATAGGTCTTGAATGGGTCGAGAATTGCAGAGGGTCAGTCTGTTGCTGGAGTACTGGAAATGGTCGTGTGTATGTCTGTCCTTTTGTTTGCTTGTTTTCTGTTTTTGTTCCTGTTTCAGTGGGCGTATGGTATCCTCGTCGAGTGGGCGTGTTGGAATTAGACGCCTCGATAGCATACGCTCAATTTGCCGGTCGCGCATCAAACCTTATTCCATCGTAGCATACACAAACCGTTGCATACTTGTCTTCTTTTTCCTTCATGCGTTTGTAACAAGACAAGTGCCCCGTCTTCGACAAACGCTCTCGTGTCTCGTCGCTCATCCCCGACCGCCGATTTCCAACAAATATGGCGGTCGTAGTGGAGCGGTGAGTTTAGAATCTGCAACGAAAGTTATAAGTGAACTTCGGGAAGAGATTGAGGTGACTAAAGAGGAAGCATTCCGATGGGTTGATGATGATTTTGCTTTGCTTGCGGAGGAGACTCACCTCAAATTGGGTAGTCCACCGATTGAACTCGGAACAGCTTGGTCTGTTTTTGTAAAGATGGAACAAGAACTTACCGGTGTTTAAAAAATGCTAAGCTGCTCACTGGTGAATATTTCGTTGTAAAATAAACTCCATGTATTGGCATAATTGTAAAGAATCTGTACGAAGTTACATTTGTCGCGGATAATCTCGATGAGCTCAACATTAGTCTTCTTGCCGGTACCGTAAGTATCAACGGAGATTGACAAGGCTCAGCGACACCGATGGCGTATGAGAGCTGTACGAGCGCACAGTGAACAAGGCCAGCGGAGACAAAGGACTTGGTGATCTAGCGGGCAGTGTAAGCTGCTGAGCGACCTTAGACAGCAACACCGCCATACTTCAACAACTTCTCCGGGACGACAGAAACAATCCTCTGCCAGTGATGGGTCGCAGCAATTTCCGTGAGGTCACAGCAATTTTCTTGAGGTCAAAAACTTCAACCAGAATAGAGGTGAAGACATTCCGTGGGTTCTCAAAGGGGTAGGAAAGGAAGTAGGGCCGTCTACGGTGCACTTGTAGATGGCTAGAGGTGGTCGGTCAAGCAGCGAGCTGGAGGTCTCGTCACACCAGTAGTAACTATTTTCGCACTTGTACTAGACCCCGGATACCACAATGACCGCTGGAACCCTGTATCGTCAGTTACTGCCAGTGAGTTCTTGCAGTTTTTCTGAGGTGGTTTTGTACGGGATAAAGCAATAAAACAATCAAGTTTAGACATAGTAATATGATTTCTGAACTTCTGAAATACAATCAATCTGACGAACCACTGTCTACTCTTAATTGAAGCCTGGAAGCTCGTCAGGTTCAAGTTCATCCTCTTTGTCCTCCTCTTCGTTGTCCTCGTCGTCAGCACTTGTAGCAGGTTCAACCGACTTCAACCGGGCTGCATGAGTGCGATTCAACCTTGGGATGCGAAGCGGCCCCAACTGAAGTTCATGACAGAACTGCTGGCATTGGTGCTGCTCTAGAAAGACGTCGATGCCTTCTTGTCCATGATCACCTACACCACTCTTTCTTCGATGGCAATAAGATTAGTATCTGATTAAAAGTAAGAAATTCTAACACTTACCCATCAGGTGTATGCATCATGACATCAAATAGGATCTGTCCCGCCCCTTGATCGTTTGGCAGCATACCGGGAGTTGCTTAAAAACCACTCAGACTTAGTACTATCACTAGAATCAAGGCGGTGAAAAAAATGAAACATACCTTGAACATCTGCCAACACAACGTTGTGATCGCTATGCTCAAATGTGAAATGCTCAAATGCACTGATTGTCAGTTGCATCTTGCCTCGTGCAGCCGGATGGTTCATCGTTCCACTGTATCGGTTAACAGCAGATGACCGACGAGGTTCAACCATCCAATATGCACCGCTATCGTCACTTGAGATGTCGATGTCGGACTCAGATAGGCCACTAGCTGGTGAAGGTTTTTCAGCATGTTCGCAAATCTCTTGAACAAGAAAAGCCTCGGAAAATGCAAATTCTACAAGTCACAAGTCAGAATGGACTCCATGATCAGGAATCTTTCCATACCTTCAGATACACTGGCACCAAGATTTCGTGCATGCTGATAAAAGGCATCCAGGAACCACTGCCCAAGTTTGAGTCGACGAAGCTCAGCAATGAGATTCAAGTGGTTTTCTGCAATCGTTACGATATTGAGACCAGCGCCGATATCAATATGACGTTTCGCGACATATGACCCTTTCCCATCAGACGGAGTGAACTTATGGCAAAATTGTCAGAAATACAGAGCTCAGGCCAACTTTGATGTTCTGGCAAGAGACGCTCACCTTGTATACTGCTTTTGTTTTACCCTGAGCAAACTTGTTGTTTGTAAGGTATCCGGTTACTACCTTGCCACTTTTAGAATCTGGCCAAATAATCTCAGCCTCTCCTGAGTCTTTGGTGACATTGCAGCAAGCATAAAGAAGCTGAACGAGAGTTGCCTTCTCAATCGGGGTGTCAAAGCTGCTACGGTGAGTATATGTAGAGTGGATCGCAGTTACAGATGCTGGAATTTAAGTTAGTATGAGTACTATTTTGGTAGAGTGCGGATTTAAACTTACATCGTCCGCGTTTAGATGGAAGCGCAGGAACAGCAAATGACCCAGCTGATCGACGCTTGCTGGATGTTTGGGTTTGTAATTCACTCGCACTCACAGTGCGATCAAGAAACTACAAGAAAAATAACATTCAGATTAAGTTCAAGCTTCAAAGGTTCCGAATATCAACTTACAAGTTCCTTGTTTATATAAATCTCCAGGTGCAGCATTTGATACTTCCCTTTATTCTTTGCGTCACAATCCTTACCAAGATAAGATTCCCTCTGACTTGACTGTGCGTGTGTGTCGTAAAAGTCACCGAGAGTCATAGAGTCAGTGTTTCGGATAATGTTGATGTTGCCTTTGAATCGGATGTCACAGTCGCTCCTAACAGACTCGAAGGTTAGAATAGACAAAACATAAATTTATGTGATATCACTTACAACTCAAACCCACGAGAATACTTCTTTTCCCATCCCTTGTTCCATGATTCTAGGCACTCGTGTACAACATCTAATAAAGTATTACATTTTGTGAACATTAGCTTGGTGCTAGACTTTCAAATGAAAGTAATTGTTCTCACCGCCCATCGGAGTATCTGCGGAATGCGAGGCAAGTCTTATGCCAAATTCAGGTGTTTTCTTTCCGTTTAATTTTGGATCGCATTGCACGGTGATGTATCGGACAGGAGGACCGCTCCCCTGGCCAGAATTCCGGTTACTACCACTGGATGCTTGCCTCGCCACACGCACACTTTGAGTGTCCAAGGCTTGATCTGAATGAGGGATAGCGGCTACGAGTGGATTTGCCTGAGATTGCACACTGGTAGCCACCTTTTGCTGCTGATTTGTGCGCGCTTCAAAAGCTTCTGTCCGCTTTGCCTTGGCTGTTTCACGAGCGTAATTAACGCGACCAGCATCATTGTCCTCTACAATCATATGTCTGTGTGAGTACTATGACAGCAAGAATCTGGAGTATATAAATCTGAGCTTACCAAGCTTTTTGCAGCGACCACAGTAATCAGATAACATGCGGCTTGCATAAACACCGCAACCATTGCATTGACGAGCAGTCTGTTAACAACGGCAATGGTTCAAAGGTGAGAATTTGATGGAATGGATAAGTTAATGACTACTTAGTACTTTTGCTTCAAGATATTTATCCAAACCCTCGTCGAATGTACCCAACGCCTCACACACATTGCATAAACCAGCCTTTTTCTTGTTAGAAAATTCACGTAAGCAGCCCTCTCCTGGATGAGCGAGATCTTCGCAGTAGATTGGATCAGTTTCATGGCTCGGAGGCATATTGCAGTGAGATAGAATTTAGTCACATTACGGTTTCAACCACACTTATATGTAGCTAAACTTTGTGAAGCATGGACCTTCAGTGACCGTGTGCTTTGACTTCAAGGCTCAAGATGACTACTAGTAGCTGAACCCAATTGTTCTTTTATCCAGTGCTTGGACTCGGACTCGAGTCTCGGAGCATGGAACCATGATGACTAAGCAACAAAATATGGCCGGCCCGTGCATCAGATCTTCAGATGAAAGTCGCATTTTGAACCGTGCAGCTCCGGCGTACCATACTGAGAGACCGCTGGCTCTCTTAAGCATTGAAGTCTGGAGGTCAAGTCTGGTAAAGTATTATCTTGTGACGTAGATAGAACACCGTCCGATATCAATTGTATATCGGCCACAGATGCTCCTGAGCCATCCAAAGACCACGATGGCAAGGCAAGGTGTATTCTGTGATCTTCTCCGTAGTAAAAAGTTGACAATCATTTGACAAACTTGAGGTGCATTCCTGACCTGGAAGGAAGAATAAATTCTGTTTGCGGTCTAGTACACGGAGGGGTCATTGTCTTCAGTTTCCCATACAACGCAACCGATAGTATGCATAACTCACCCAAAGTTGTTGATATATTTCCCCAGTTGCCATTCATTCTGATATAGCTGTACGCGATAATTTGACGATATATTACTTGGCTTAAATGGAAGTTGTACGGCCCGCACATGCCAAGTTGCGGCATGTATGTAGTTACTAGTAAGAGTCAGCGACACGGCGCAGGTTCAAACCCCGGCGACTTGTAAAGGAGGACTCAGGAGGAGAAGCGGGAGTCACCGATCGCAAAAAATCGGGTGGGCGAAATTTACCTATATTTTGGCTTGGATAGAACCTCAATACTGCGAGCAGAAATATAAACGTCCTCCTCCTCGAGCGGGGTGGCGTTGACTTCTCCGTGCAGTGGAATTCCACGAGGAATCGCATCCGGCGTGCTTTAGTAGCGCCGTTACGGTCACAGTGTGTGACAGAATCAAACTTGTGGCCTTGCACAGCTACTTTAGGTAATTCACTTTGTTGATGCGCTGCTTGGACGCAAATTCCAACGATTGACAATCTCCGTTGTCAGGGCCGTCGAACAAAGGAGGCCACAGGCTGTCTGATATTCTATAAAGTGGGTTTTTTGGTAAGTCTAGATATGCTCCCTCCCAGCCACACATACTCATTGTTCCTTCCCAATGCCAGAACACTCCCCTCCACCTGGCGAGTCTCCCCCGGGACCTGAGCCTGAGGGGCTACCACCGGATAAAGAAGCCACCAAGGAGGGCCGCGGATCAACCCCCATGAGGCCCTCTTGCGAGGTCATGCGTGACCACAAGACAGACTCAGTGCATCCGTTTGTCCAACAAGATCTCGAAGACACTCTGCGGGAGGTATCGGTGGACACCTGGATAGAGGCTGTCCTGGGGTCCCCCCTGATCGTCTCAACGAGTGGGCCACGCTTATCAAGAAATTGGGCTGGTTCCAAGATCGTACCATCGAGCGTGCCCTTACCGACTATGCTAGGCCGGCTCAAGAATCAGGGATATACAAGCCCTTTGCTCGAATCGCGAACCAAATTCTGGAGCTTGCCAAGGGTGTACTACCTGGAGTTGGTGTCTCTTACCCCATCGCCGATATCGAAGTTGTCGTCAACGATCCCATATCGATAGAACGTATCCCCGAGCATGGCGAATTAGGCGCGTTTCGTAAGCCCGACCTGTTGTTTGTACGTGGTTCGCAGAAGGATCTGTCCGGTGGGACTGGAGCTCGAGTCCGCTGGGTCGATATCCTGGCCTTCCTGGAATTCAAATTGGATCACAAAGGCCAACTACTGCAAACTTTGAACACCTGCAGGGAGGACCGCGGACTTCCTCTTATTATATCAAAGGATGGAAAATCGGACAAACCAAAGGTGCGACTGAGTCTCGCTTACACATAAAACATTCACTGATATCATGCCGATCCTAGAAGAATACCAAAAAACCCGTGCCCAAACGTCGTCCGGCTCGTACTGCCAAAGGAGCATTGGCATCTTCCAATAGAGGCACCAGTGGACCCACTTCTGCTGGATCCAAACGCTCTATTGACGACGTGCTCGACGGAGACACCGACCAAGCTAGAGGCTTGTCAAAGAAGCAGAAGTCCGACTCTTCCGATTCGGACATCATACGGAAAAATGTCCAATTGCAGGCTGGTGGGTACGCATTAGAGCTTGCCTCCTGCACGTATGGCACCCGTGTTTTCAGTCTGGGTAGCATCGTTCGAGACGACAAGATGTCATTGTGGTACTACGACGCATCAGGATATGTCCGCACCGCAGAGAATGTGTCCGTCATGAAGGATTTCGAGAAGTTTGCAGCGATCATGGTAGCATTTGCCTGCGGCGAGCCGAAGCATTGGGGCGCATTGCCCGACATTATATCTCCTCCCTCGTCCATACCATATCCAGTTAGCTTCCCGCCACCATCTTTGAAGGGTCACACACTCGAGATGGTGCCTCCAGATACAGTAGAGCCGGTCAAGGTCACGTTGGGAAAGCCGGTCTTCACCCAGTACGGCCTCGTTGGTCGTCGAACATTTTTGTACCGAATCAAGACCAACACTGTTGTGGCTCAGACACCGCTGGTGATCAAGTTCTCGTACCAAGTTGTTTCTCGCAAACGCGAGCAGGACATGGTTGAGGTTGCACGTAAAGCAGGAGTAGAGCACATCCCGAAAGTCCACATGTGGCGTGATCTCTGGAAACTGTCTGAGGGCGCTCGTGCTATCTTCCACGGGTGTATACGAAGATAAAATGCTAAGGGCCCTGGTCTACACTAGGTATATTCCGCTGAAGGCGCTTTTCAAGACTGCATGGCATCTGATACCGCATATGGCCGACCAAATACTAGACTGTAAGCACGTTAACATCTCTCGTCTCTAGGTCGCTGATGTCATTTTTTCGGTAGGTCTTCACGATTTGAGATACAAAGCTAAGATGCTTCATCGTGATATCAGTGCCAACAACGTCATGTTTGAAATCCGGGACGGTGCGGTGAAGTTTATTGTCATCGACTTTGACATGGCCACAATGGTCGACTCCGCGGGTGAGCCCCTTGCTCCACGATCATCTAAGCATAGGACAGGCACTCTACCTTTCATGGCCTACGAGTTACTAGACGACATGTCTCAACCCTGGTCATTGGAGCAACAAAGGATTGTCCATCGCCTACGCCATGACTTCGAGTCACTCTTTTATCTCTGTCTCTACTGCATCTTCAGTATGGTTGAGGTTGAGGATGCGAGCATAAAGGCGAGTATGGCAAAGCAGTTGAAGCAATGGGAGGACCTGACCTACGACGGTATCGCTTCGATCAAACAACGCCTTTGCACGGATGTGAAACGTATCAACAAGCGGCTGGCATTCCCTCCTTCATGCGAGGTACTTCGTCGATGGTTCCTAGGATGGGTCAAGATGTTTGGCAAAGCGGACGCGGCTATGAAAACGTACGATGAAGCTCAGCTCATGTCTGAGCCACACCAAACTTTGTCAACTCAGGCCTTCGATATCGACACGTTACAAGGCACCATTACACGCGACACAATCAAGCTGTCTCTGGGGTTTTATTATAAACATCCAATGAGGCCAGAGGACCTTCAAATCGCTAACATACCCGGCCTTGGCAAGACAATTGAAGTTTATATGCACGATGATGATGACCTTGAAGGGCAAGATGGACATGTTCAAGAGCAACGTGTTGTGGCGGAGAAGGTCAAGCCCACCCGCAAGCCCAGGAGTACGAGCAAGGCCAAGAAAACGGAAGTGGCGAAGAAGAAAACAGTCCAAAAGACTGTCGTCGCAAGCAAGAAGACCACTACAACCAAGCTAGTTAGTCCTATCCAAAAGCAACCCCAGAAGCCTAAACGAGGAGTGCGAACTCTAGCTGCGGCCACCAGGAGTATGACAACGAGGAGCATGCAGAAGGGTGCACTAGCGAAGGCAAAGTAACCCTCGTGTGCTTTGATAACTTATGATCCTCACACTGTTTTTATCGAACTTTACACTTGCCTATCCTTCAGTCGCATGCTTCCTCTAAATTATCTTATTCGCTCTATTGTACTACTATGTAACTCAAAATGGATGTAATATGCTCATTTCACATCCGGTTGTGAGTTGACGCTGTTATAGAGTGTATGCTACAGCTTGTTACGCGTCACGCGTCACGGCCTGTGACAGTGACCTTTGAGTGGCAAATACTACCAGCAAAAGCCTTGCACTCAACTATACACTACTGTATTCACTTTATTGGTGCACTACTTGGACGGTGGACATCAGCTCTGACAGCCTGGCGAACCTGTAACCGGGACCTGCATGTGTACCACAGGGTAAAGACGCCTCTGGGAAGCTGCAGTTGCTATGAGGTCCTCTGGTGATGTCGTGCGTGGCCATAACACACACTCAGTAAATTCATTTGTCGAACAAGATCTATGGCAGAACCTACAAGAGGTGCCGCTCGAAACTTGGATAGAGGCTGTTTTAGGTCTCTCTCCAAGACTTCTCAACCAGTGGACCGCACGCATCAAGAAATTGGATTGGTTCCAAGACCGTGTCATCAGGCGCGCCCTTGTCGACTATGCTAGACCAACCGTGGCTGAAGAATCAGATATATACAAGCCATTTGCTCGAATTACGAACCGGATCCTGGAACTAGCCAAAGGTACTCTCCCTGGAGTCGGAGACATTTATCCCATCGAAGACATCAAGGTTGTCGTCAACGGTTCAACACAGGTAGAATGTATCCCCGAGCATGGCAGGCTAGGCGTCTGTTGCCAGCCTGACTTGTTGTTCGTGCGTGGTGCACAAAATAATCTTTCTAGTGATATAGAATCTCCCGCTCGCTGGGTTGACGTCCTGGCCTTCCTGGAATTCAAATTAGTAAACAAAGGTCTATTAATCCAAACACTGAATAAATGCCGGAATGGTCGCGGACTTCCTATGATCAATATGGAGAGCAGGAAGTCGAGGAACAGATCAAAGGTATGGCTTCTCGTGCATACATGAACTATTTGCTAATACCGCGCGTGGATTACAGAGGAGTGCTGCAAAGCGCGCTACCAAACGTCATACAGCTCATGCTTTTAAGGCCTCGCAGGTGCCTGCCCACAAAGGCTCCAGCAGACTCTCTTCTGTTAGCTCCAAACGCTCTTTTGACGACATGCTCGAGGGCGAATTTGACCAATCTCAAGGCTCGTCAAAGAAACGGAAATCCGATTCTCTCGGTTCGGAGAGAATAGGGAAAGGTGTCCGGCTACTGGCCGCAGGCAATGCGTTAGAGCTTGCTTCCTGCACATATGGCACTCGTGTTTTCAGCCTGGGTAGCATCGTTCGAGACGACAAGATGTCATTTTGGTACTACGACGCATCAGGATATGTCCGCACCGCAGAGAGTCTGTCCCTCATGGAGGATTTCGAGAAGTTTGCGGCGATCATGGTGGCGTTTGCCTGCGGCCATCCGAAGCATTGGGGTGCATTGCCCGACATTATCTCTCCTCCTACTTCCACACCATATCCATCTAGTTTCCCGCCGCCGTCCTTGAAGGGTCATAGCATTCAGATGACACTTCCAGATACAAAAGAGCGAGTCAAGGTCACGTTGGGAAAGCCGATCTTTACCCAATACGGACTTGTTGGTCGTCGAACATTTCTGTACCAAATCAAGACGAACACTGTTGTGGCTCAGACACCGCTGGTCATCAAGTTTTCGTACCAGGTTGTTACTCGCAAACGCGAGCAAGACTTGGTTGAGGTTGCACGTAAAGCTGGAGTGAAGCACATCCCGAAAGTTCACATGTGGCGCGATCTGTGGAAATTATCTGAGGGCGCTCGTGCTATCTTCCACGGCGACAACAAGGATGCGTACGAGGATAGAATGCTAAGAGCCCTGGTCTACACCAGGTACCTTCCATTGAAGGCGTTGTTCAGGACGGCGTGGCATCTGATACCGCATATGGCCGACCAGATATTAGACTGTGAGAGTATTCAGATATCCGTCCCCCTCTAAGATGGCTCACTGTGATATCTTTCATCTAGGTCTTCACGATTTGAGATACAAAGCCAACATATTGCATCAGGATATTAGTAACAACAACATTATGTTTGAGATTCAGGATGGCGCAGTGAACTTCGTTCTTATTGACTTCGACATGGCCACAACGGTCGACTCTTCAGGCGAACCCCTTGCTACCCCATCAGCTAAGCACGGGACCGGCACCTTACCTTTCATGGCCTACGAGTTACTGCACGACATGGCTCAACTTGAATCCACATCATCGGAGCATCAACGGATTGTCCATCGCCTACGCCATGACTTCGAATCCCTCTTATATCTCTGTCTCTACTGCCTTTTCACTATGGTTGAGGTTGAAGATGCGAAGATAAAGGCGGACATGGCAAAGCAATTGAGGGAGTGGGAGGACCAGGCTTACAACAGCATAGCTTCTGCCAAGCTCTATCTTTGCACGGATGCACAGGGCATGGGACAGTTGGCCCTCCCTACTCCGTGCGAGATACTCCGTCCATGGTTCTACGGATGGGTGAAAGTCTTCCAGCGCGCACACTCGGCAATGACAAGCTACAAGAATCAAATCGAATGGGCGCAGTGGTATAAAGATGAGAGTTCTTCAAGCTTCGACATCGACACTTTACAGGGTACACTCACGCGGGACAAGATCAAACAATCTCTGGGATTCTTCTACGACCGCCCGTTGGCACCAGAGGATCTTCAGGTCGCTAACATACCCGGCCTTGGCAAGCAAATTGAAGCCTATATGCATGATGATGAAGACCTTGCAGGGCAAGATAGACATGTTCAAGAGCGAAGTGCTGTGTCGGAGAAGGCCAATCCCACTCGCAAGCCTAGGAATACGACCAAGAGAGTCGAAGTGGCGAAGAAGAAAACAGTCCCAAAGACTGTCGTCGCGAGCAAGAAGACCACTACAGCCAAGCTAGTTGTTAGTCCTGTCCGAAAGCAAATCCAGAAGCAGGCTGAACCTAAACGAGGAGTGCGAACTCTAGCTGCGACCACCAGGAGCATGGCAACGAGGAGCATGCAGAAGGGTGCACTAGCGAAGGCAAAGTAACCCTCCGAGTGTGCTTTGATAACTTATGATCTTCTCATCATTTTTATCGAACTTTACACCTGCCTAACCCTCTAATCGATTTACTGTGGGATTTTCAGCCGCATGTCGTTGCTTCCTTTAATTTGTCTTGTTGGCTCGGACGTTCAGTACTGTTGTATGTGGTATACCGGCCGCATTGTATTATGTACATAATGCACTCAAACTTTACAAACCGAGGCTCAAATGTGAGCAATGTCTAGGAGCATAGCGAGTGAACCACGCCATAATCAATATTCATTTGGGGCTCATCACAGCGAAGACGTATAATGATTGATTGATTCACATTGGTTTGACAAATGTACCGAGAGGCCGCTGGCTCCTCTGAGCACTGAAGTCTGGAGGTAAAATATAATCTTCTACGTTTAGTGACGTAGATAGAACACCGTCGGATATCAATTGTATATCGGCCACGCATGCTCCTAAGTCATCCAAAGACCACAATGACAAGGCAAGGGTATTCTGTGATCTTCTTCGTAGTATGCTGAGAAAAAAGGTTAACATCAGTTGGCAAACTTGAGGTGCATTCCTTACCCGGAAGGAAGAACAAATTCTGTTTGTGGCCTACACGTAGGGTCATTGTCTTCAGTTTCCCATACAACGCAACCGGTACGCGTAACTCACCCAAAGTTGTTGATATATTTCCCCAGTTGCCATCCATTCAGATATATCTGTACGCGATAGTTTGACGATATGTTACTTGGCGTAAATGAAAGTCGTATGGGCACATCCGTTGCGGGAGGTAGATCCTATGGAGAAATCGGCTTAACGATAGAGCAGGAACAACGGGATGACCAAGTTCATACCAGGTCAAATGTCGTGCGGAAGAAGTTGACGCCAGCACCCTTGACCCCACCGCCAGATAACGGAGTACCGTCTTCCCAGCCCGCATCTGGGTATCCTGGAAGGTGAGCGCCGATCCTTTCAGCATATAGTCCTCCTTCGTTCATATATCCGCGGAATGTGTCAGGCGCATTGGCGGCACCACCCTACATAGTGCAACCCGTTAGTAAGAGACGGAAGAATAGTAGCGATTGATGCTGACTTGGTTTCCCTGGATTTTCCAGGAAGTGAAAGTAGTATTACCTCCAACGATAGTGGCACCTCTGATACCTCTGGGTTCCTTGCCGCCGTTCGCTGCGTAAATACTTAGTACCTGTATATATCATGAAGTGACGGAACGTACTGCTGGTCTCTACGATTCTAAATCAAGCAAAAATCAGCAACCGCAGAACCGTTCAAGATATGAGCCTACCCCATGTTATCTGTCGGACGGGTTAGAATGAGTTATAATAATATCATGGTCAAGTGTACCTTGAATGACGGTTACAACGTTGTCCCCTTTTCTTACTGTAGAATTAGGGATCGGCCAGACATCGGTAGTAAGACTAATGGTAGCGGTTCCTTGATTTGACCCAAGAAAAACGCCATTCAGAAATGCCGAATAGCCGAAAGCGAATCCTCCTTGCACTGTAAGATTGACCGCAGTTTCACTGCCGCTTGCGTTGAAGTGCCCCCTGAAAACCAAATTCCCGCCGTAGAAACTGAAGTTTTCCAGTGGTTAGCTTATCGTTGACGTGTCGCAAGCGTAACTGACATACCCATACTGTTGTGCATAAAGAACCTGATCGCCTGAGAGCGGCGGCAAATTCGTATACTGCATAATGATTCATAAGCTGTCCCCTCAAGGATAACATCACTCACGTTGGTTGTAATCAAGTCCGCCGAGACGAAACTTGAGTCGTCGAAGTTTGGGTCGACTTCAGGTAGACTAACGTCATACTTTCCATCAGATTCGTAAGAGTATATGAAGAACTGGATATGGGTACCTTCCGGACACTTTCCAATTCGTGAGCGATGGAAGTGCAACATCTATGGAGCTGCTGATAGTAGTTTTGAAGGAGCCATATGCGCTCTTCGTGATCATTTGTTTCTGTGCGTTCCATGTTAGCGTCTCAACATGTGCAGGGGCGATCAGCTCGATGGTCGTTGTGCCGTTCAGATCTCCCGTCTATTTTAATGGTATCAACACATCGAACGCGTAGGTGTTATCCCACTGCTTACCAACGATAACGTGCTTCCCGAGATCACGGCACTGCGTACCAAATATGGACCACCAACCAGCACACTATTCTCAAGTTGGCATAATAAAGCGCATGGAGAGGCGAGGTATACTGACCTTTGATTAGTGCCAATAGAGAAGTATTGTCCAAATACTCCCTGCCCAGGAATATCTGGTGCGTGCCATTGCGATGCAGTGGATTTATCCATGATAATTGCAACCACTGACTTCGAGCCAAGAGTAATTTCCACGAAATTGGGTACGCCCAGTTCGTAATTGAGGGTTAGGGTCCCGTTGGATGCGGAATGCAATACCGCTGGAGCATTGGACATGTCCAGCTCGAAATTGGAAGGAAGGAAAAAAGTAGTTTCTCCAGATTGCCCCGTGGGTGCGTAGAGAATGATGTAATCGCGATTATCGATTCTAGATGGAGCAGATGTCAGGCTTGTACACATTCCAAGGACATTGGGCCTCACGTTGTCCATGTCATGATCCTGTCGAAGCGACGCGCATGCGTAAGCATATCAAAGAAGTCCATTACTGTCTTACTAACTCAGCTGTAGAATAAAGGATTCTAGTTTGAGATCCTCCGAAGACATAATCTGTCACAAGTATCTTGCTCTCCCGACCGTCCAAAGTAATGTTGCCACTTGAAGGGATCGTTAAAGGGCCCATCGAGGTAGAAATGCTAAGCGATGTCGTCGTAAGATCAGTCGACCTATTGCAAATTTCAGCCAGAATCGCCAAACGTAGATGAGATGTTATCAACGACGATGATTTAGCTAAACACTCACGGAGACGAGTCATGACGGATTATATAGAAGCCTGCACCAGTACCAAGATTGCGAAGTTCAGCTGTATGCACCAAATCAGAAGAAGTGTGATTTGTTCCATTCGCAATGAGAGTCGCAGATAGAATATCGCGTGATACTCTGAGGAATAAACCTGCCATAGATTTGGGAGATGGTCAGCGACTTGAAAACTTTAGAAAGAGGCAAATGACCTTGTAATCTCATTTCGTTCATTTTCGGGGTTGCTACGCGATTCTCATTGATGCCTGTATATCATCTTTCATTTCGACTGGACGCGCTTGGATAATAAAGGAATATGCGTACCCCCTCCGTAGTCATAGCTCGAGTATACGGTGGGTTCCGCTGTCTGTCCCCAGTTGGTACCGCCAAATACCACTAAGCCACGTTCTCATCGTCCAGAACGACGACATGGAACACTAGACCTGATACGCACTGTAAATATCTGCGACGCGACCATGAGATAGTATCATAGTCAAAGGGTTTGTAGGACATACTCATAATAGTCGCAGTCTGCGCGCTGTCCATCCTGTTCAATAACATGGTTGATTCCAGACTGCAATCACTTACTAATTTTCCTTATAGAATATATCCTCTGCGGACTATTTGAATTATCATGACGATAGACATTGGTCCGGACGTACCGTAGGCAGGGCCAGATAAATCAGTAGCTATGATGAAATGATTTAACGAAGTCTGCAAATATGATACGGGGAAAGCCTTACTGAACATCTCATATCCAGTACCTCCGCGAGGCGCACTGGCCCATCCGAGCAGCCATCCACCGCCAAACTAGATATCAGTCAGCCGGGCAATCGCTGAATTAACCGGTATCGAATGCACCTCAGCAAGGCACAAGGGGTTACTAGGTGCTACTGCTTCATGGTCGGAGTAATATACCGCCTGCACCTGAGTCCAACGAGTTGATTGAGGATATGAATCGCCACTGTCAACCAATGCATTCAGGTATCAATAAAAGATAAACGGCTGTAACAGCGATGTGATATACCAGTATATATTAACCCGTCCGGTGCCAGGAAGATCAGGGCTGAAATTACCTGCTGCTCCTCCATGTTGATCGTTCTCAGTAATGGCTAGAAGGTAGCGGATATCTTAAACTAGGTTTCAGTACTAATGAAGTCAACGCGAAGGCTTACGTATCATGATGCCATCGGCGCGGTACAAGTTGATTATATCTTGCATATAGTCACTTCTGCCGGTACCAGCGCTGAACTCGTTCTCAGACTGCACAAGTATAACTGCCAAAATTTTAGCATCAGCCATACATCCCAGTCAAAATCCACAAATCTGCTCACTTGGACCGCCATTTGTGATTTGATTACGAGCAATGATCTTCGAGATAGCGGTCATGTAGGGAGTCCAAGCTAAATAGTATAAAATCATCCGGTTGTCAATACTAACATCGAAGAAGTGCATACCTTGTTGGTATGCAGGATTGTCCGTGCGCAAGGATCCTGCGATATTTCCAACCCACCCAGGAAACCCTCCACCTGAAGTTTCCGCATCTTCAACACTCAATGAGCGAAGTATACCAAGATCGTTATCTTCCATCACTGACTTATGTATGGACCTGGCCTGCACGATATCAGCAGCATAAAGGTAGCAATGAAAGAATCCCTCACCTAGCAATGAGCCATAAACCGGCATTCTTAGCTTCGTCTATAAATCGCTGCACGTCTCGGTAAGTCCCGCTTTGAAAATCTCCCGTCCCGTTGTGAGTATCTGGAGTAGGAAAATGGAGAGCCCAGTTCACATAGAAAGAAACAGTGTTAAATCCATTGGCTCGGATTTTTTGGAACACGTCTGCCCAGAGGTCGGGATTGGGAAGTCGCCAAGGATGAAACTCAGCAGACAATATGAATACACGTTGTCCCTGGATGAAGAGAGAGTGAGAGTCCCAAGCGACTGCGTCTGTCAGACCAGTGGAGTTTCGTCGAGAGAGATTTGCATGGTGGATTTGCGCTGATGCCTTAGCCCAAGAAACCGCCGCGACGAACAGCCCAAGTCGAAGTAGCCACATCATTGCAAGGGAAGAATCAGTTGCTCACATGCGATTGCCATCGACATCTTATAGAGTTTATAAAGAGTGGGTCTCCGCACTCCTTCACATTGTAGAGGTCCACCTGACAGCATCAGGCGGCGAGAGGGTGTATGCAAACGGAATCCAGCGGTCCGCCAGTCCACCATTCATTCTGTTTCCAGATAAAATATAACACAAGATTGTTCGGAGAAACACTCCAACGAAAGCCAGTTGAAGGTCACGAAGATGAAGAGTGCAGATGGCAGTCTGGAAAGAAGGGCTTCGGGCGTCTATACGGTACCGTTTCCGCGATCTTGGGATTGCTGTGCTCTATCTTTACGAGACTCCTTCACTACCTTCTGATATCTCAACAAGACATAGACTAGTGTAAGTATGCATTTTCTGTGAATTTTGATACAATTTACACAATAGGCAATCCAGGACGTTGCTAATTGTCTGAATACGACTACATTACGATGTCACTGGCTCCTCACAAAACACTATCAGGTACGGCAATGGACCGTCTTGAAGTTTGGTATACTGATCCTTGGTCTTATTTGCTAGGATATCTATTGCCATCTATACATTCAGCCCCGCCATTCTTCACGTCAGCTTACTCCAAACTCCCGAGGAAGAGGAACCGCTAACGTTCCCATTCCCAGACAGCAACCAAATCCCGCCACTCAGGCTATCGTGACAGAGCAATGGACTAGACTTATATTATCGTATGCACGGCACAGACAGTTGTTCGTGCTTAGAGTTGACGATGCAGAGACTCCTGGGAGCGAATGGGACGAGATTATGCGTAATGAAAGAATCAAAAGTGAGTAATTTGATCCCCGTGGACGGAACTTCGACTGAACTTGACATTGCGTACGGTAGGAAGATTATTGCCGTCGCATTTGTCAGATATCCTGGTAGACATGGTTAAGAAAAACGTTGCGGTATATGAGCCTACAGAACAAACCAGGTCCGTTTTGCTGCTTTGGAGATTACCAGAAGAATGGGCGGAGGTTCTGTATCAATGGGTGAGTACTTTGTCAAATATTCTCTAATATTATCATGGTTCCTAATCTTGATCCCTATAGGCCGACTCTACAGGGCAGCTCAAGACCATCATGACTTTCTACGAGATTATCGAGCCCCCAGTGCCATCTCCGCTTAGTGGAATACACATCGCACTGTTACGTCAGGCGATCGGCATATTAACGAAGACCGGCCGAGCACAGACCATCGCTGTCGCGGACGGGGAAGGAGTCCGGTTTTTGGCAGGAAAAATTACCAAGTGAAGTGATAGATGCGGGACGATTGCCCATGTAGCGTGAGACATATTAGGATACCCACACTGTGTAGCATAGGTTGAAGGTCAATTTTGGAGTCTACGTGTATGCCAAGCATGAGCCTCGTGGTCGTGTGGTAGGTCATCGGATGACTTGTGAGAGGGAGGCTATGGTATTCTCATAGAACCCGTGTATAAACCGTATATAGAGGATAATAGAGCGGGGGGGGGGGAGTGTGACGTAAAAACATAAACGGTACATAATAGATACGAACTTCGCCCCATTGGTGTGAGTAAGGTGATAGCTAAGCGCAGTCCGGAAATCCGAGTCCATATTACACAGGAGGGATAGGATACGCGGGCAGTAGGAAGCCGCAAGAAAGCCGCGAGGAGAACGTCAAAAAGCGACCGTCATTTCGGAGAGCGACGTAGTGAGGGACGGCGAGGCCGGCAGGGCGATTTCTGGAGTAGATGGCGACTGTTTTACATGAGATATCGGCGATTCGGACGTCCTCTGCCGCTTCACCGGAGGCTGACAGTCTGGACAATCCGAGCAATAAGAATCTTCGCTCGAGCACGGCGAGACTGGTCGGAAATTGGACCGAGAGATAGCGCGGGGTGTGGGTTTTGCAATGCGGGGTACGTCGAAGCTCTCCGGGGGAGTCGGTAGACAATAAGATAAATTCCTGTTCCAGGTTGAGTGTGGGTACAAGATTTGGGAAAGGAAGAAACTTACTCAGGGGACCCGTACTTCCTTTTGAGTGCATGATATTTTTCTTCCAGATCATTTTTCTCCTTCTTCATCTTAACGGCATGGTCCCGGGCTAACCGAGCCAACCCAACGAACCCGAGGGTGGCGGCAGCATGAATGCTCGCACGCTTGCGCCATACCTGGCAGCAAGACTTTAACGAGGCGTTTTCTGCGCGTAACCTCTCACATTCCTCGGTCGGGGTGGATGCGGGATTTGTGCTGCGAAGGCTAAAGTCCAGATGCAGTTTTCGGACAGAAGCGGTGAAGTGCTGTCTTAGATGTACAGGTAACAGTTCCTGATCAACATTGGCTACGTAGGGCATGGTCAGGACCCTCTTGAGTGCGATGTATGCCAGGGAAAACTCACTGATATTATATGGGTTCCGGCAGGTGGGACAAAAGTGGTGCTGAGTGTATGGCTGTACGTTGCGGACATTTCGTACAATACATTCATAGCAAAATACGTGCCCTAATAGTGGTTAGACTTGAGCATATGCATGGTCATCGAAACTTGTATGTTGCTTACCACAAGGTAGTGCGGCAGGGTTCTTTAATGCGCTCAGGCAAATGATACAGGTGGGCATCAGTGTCGAAGGTGTGTTCGTGCGGCGTTAAGTCACTGGAGGGTACTTTGGGAGAGATGAAGCAGACCGAAACCACTTTATATGTTGGGCCATGGGCATAAGGAACATTTTTGTTCCCACCCGAGAATCACCGACGCGGGGTGATTAAGAACTGCAGGAAACGAACACGAACAGACATACATGGGTCGAGCTGCCACCACACGAGATGTATGCATAGCACTCGCGCCTGAAATGACCGTATTTTCGAATCTGGGCGCATCGGAAAGGCGGTGCGGTGGTGCGCCATGCGTTCTGGGTGTATTCTAACCGGGTCCAAGCGGACCTGGATGCAGCTGCATCGCTACACTCGAGGCGAATAACGCCGACAACTGCGAAGAATATTGGGAAAAATAATGCATAAGTTACAAAGGTACCAGGTATCCCAACAAGAGTGTAAAATCATACAGAAAATGTGGTTCAGACTGTTTCTCCTGCATTTCTGATGATGGTTAGGGATTGGACTAAAGCGGACATGAACGTTCGCGATTCGCACTAGATCAAGTCTAGACTCTCTGTATTACGTAATTAACTGTAAGTACAACCCTCTTACTGTTCCGGAAACAGACTCGCCAATCTTAAGTATTTAATATATGGACAAAAATCTTTGGAACTTCTGCCTCTCCTCGTCGTCCTCCTCCTCGTACTTGCTTTGTGCGTTCGGCGACGACGACCGCTTCGTCATCGCTTGCAGCCTGCGTTCGCGTCCCGGACATTCATGGAGGCCCCTTGTTCCATGTCGGTTTTGATATCCAACCAAACACGCGCTTTGACATCATAACACGGGCTAGTCGTCGCTGCTTCTGCGACTCGGAATCCGAGGTGTTTCAAGCGACCGTCACGCGTCATATGAATACCGAGCAGAACACATCCTGAGGTCGCCAGATTGAACCTTTCGCCCCTCTCTCTTTCTTGTCTTTCCACCAAGACGTTTTAGCAAGGTCTTCACAATGTCTGTGATCACTACCCCGATAACAGAGCTCTTCAAAATCAAGTACCCCATCATCCTGGCTGGTAAGTCAGAGTTACGTCACCGAAGCGTATCTTCGAAGCAGCTGTTGACAGACGTCTTTAGGCATGGACCGGGCAGCTGGTCCTGAGCTTGCCGCGGAGGTTACAAATGCGGGAGGGTTGGGTGTCATTGGAGGATACGGATTCACTCCGAAAGCTCTTCGCATTCAGGTACGTATATCCGTCCCACTTTATTATGCATACTGTCATCTAAATTTTGTCATGTTGTACAGATTGCAGAGATAAAAGAAAGATTGCATGATAAGAATGCACCGTTCGGCGTTGACCTCTTGATACCACAAGTTGGAGGAAACGCACGGAAGACTAACGTAAGACTTCGCAAGCGCGAACTCAGCTTCTTCTACTGTGCTCACTCCCTCATTGCACATAGTATGATTACACCAAGGGCCAACTTCCTGAACTCATAGATGTAATCATTGAGCAGAAAGTTGCACTATTCGTCTGTGCCGTCGGAGTCCCACCTAAGGAGATAGTCGAAAAACTCCACAAAGCCGGAATCCCCATTATGAATGTGCGTCTTGCTTGTCTCACAAGTCACAATGTGTCTGTCCTTGCTCATGTAATACCTCTTATCGTTTCCAGATGATCGGGCATCCGAAACACGTTGCCAAAGCTCTTGCATCTGGCGTAGACCTCATCTGCGCCCAAGCTGGAGAAGCAGGTGGGCATACGGGAGACATCCCAGCTACACTGCTTATACCCGCCTGTGTCGATGCCGTACGGGGCCATACCTCCCCTCTTACCGGGAAACCCATCTACATCGTAGGAGCGGGTGCAGTGTATGACGGACGCGGTTTGGCGGCCAACTTGATGTGGGGCGCGCAAGCTGTATGGGTAGGTACGAGGTTCGTTGCGAGTGTGGAGAGTAACGCTCCGAAAGCACATAAGGAGATGTTGTTGAATGCAGGGTATGATGACGCGGTTACGACGCTGATTTATACGGGAAGGCCGGTAAGGATCCGGAGGACGCCTTATGTCGATGATTGGTGAGCATACCTTCTGTCATATTGCCCACAATTTTGGTGCTGACTGTTGTCCCCGTGACATAGGAACAACAACCGTCAAGCAGAGATCAAAGACCTCACTTCTCGGGGTATAATACCGAATGAAGCCGAACTCGAGAAACACCCCGAGAAATCGCTAGAGTCCCGCACCTTCCCTATAGGCAGAATCTCTGCTTTGATACATGAGATTCTCCCTGCCAAGGTTATCGTCGAGAACATGGTTGAGGACGCCGCGAAGATTATCGAGGCAAACGCCAATAGAGTGAGGAGCGCGAAGGCTAAGTTGTAAAGATACTCGGGTATATGCTAGCTTTTTATATCGAGGTTTGTATGTATACCTGGCATCTATGCATGTATCTATTATGAGAGAGGTTTAAACATTCACGATGTTTTAGTCAATGAAACAAACCCCTCCTTCCCTAGTTCCAATGAAGTGTCACGCAAAATATACCTAGTACTTCATCCCCTTCAGTCCTCATCCATACCATCCGAACTAACAATACGCCCCTTATACACAGCGGGTCTCTTCCTCTTCCCATCAGACCTATCCCCACTTCTATCATCCTCGTCATCCCTTGCCCTCCCTTTCCCCTTCTCCCTCGTAGACCCCGATGGCGCCTCAAGCCCCAGCATCCCAGCAGTCGCTCTCGGAAGAACAGGCTCCTCTCCCTTAAACCTCCAAGTTGGATCGTTCAAAAGCCGATTCGCCTTCTTCTCATTCCTCCCACTCTCCTCCCATGCCGCGCGGACGAAGCCTACGGGACCGCAATCACACATATCGTGGAACCGCAAGAACCGGAATTCGTCCTCTGCCTTTCGCCTGAGCGCTGACCTCGAGGGCGGGTGGTCGAGGTGGCTGCTGGCTCTACTGAGTTGTTGTTGTGATTGTTCCATAGCCGTCATGAAACTGTCCTCGTCCTCGCCGGTAGTAGAGACTTCCGTGTCGGACCATGACAAGTCGGTGAGCAACCGCGACGGACCGATACTCACAAGTCCTCTGGATCGGCTCGGCTCGGCTCGGGCAGACGAGAAGACGTCCGAGTTGCTAGGTGGGTGTGCTGAGCGACTCGGTCTCTGCCTCGCGACTCCTTTCGCCTTAACTCGAGGGACGAGAGATATATTGTTGGGTTGAAGCGTAGACCTGGAGGCGGATGCTTGCGGTGGTGGTAGCTTTCTGGAAGTAGACGGTTGGGGACTTTGGTGCCCAGCTGACAGAAGGGGTACCATGACCCTTTTGCGCGTGCGTGCGGCTGTAACTTCTGGAAACTGAAGATCAGGGGAACTTGTATTGTGTTCAACCCATACCCTCCCTTTTCCTTTACGTCCCGGCATAGTGGTGCTCTCTTCGCCTGATAGTAACGGACGAAGGGCCACAGCAGATCGCGTCGAGGGCCCCGACTTGTGGTGGGGTTCGTTGGGTCGTGTGGTTGATATACCAATAGACTCACGGAGCGAGATTGGTTTACCAAAGTACCGTATCTCTGGATCCGAATCTGAACTCCCATCATCCTCGTCTTCCTCAGCCTTTATAGAGTCTTGATTGATGTCTGGGACAACTGTAGGTTGCCAGATTCGTGTAGTGAGGCGAGGACGTTTTGGTATGGGTGCCATGAGACGCGCTGAGGGATCTTGATCTGCGGGGTTAGATGGATTGTGAATGCGCCGAGGAGACGCGAATGCTTGGGAGCTCGTGCGTTTGGGTGCTTGGGTGCGGGACGTACGGGGGGCGCTGGATGAGAGTGGCGATGACAGAGTTGGGCTAGGGGGGTGATGAACACGGAGGTAAGTATATATCCGTGCGGGAACAAAGTTTGAGACGGCACGTACGACTCTTGCATTAATGCCTTGTACTTGCCCTTCATCTCACCGTATTTTTTCTTTAACTCCCCGACTTCCTTCTTTAGCTTCTCATTCTCCACTTTCATCTCTTGCTCACGAAAACGCGCCTCTTCACACTCTCCCTTCACATCCCTTTCTCTCTCCCTCAGTCTCAGCGTCTCCCTCTTCATCTCCCTGGCCTCCTTCTCCAGCGTCTCGCACTTCACCCTGAATTGCCTCTCTGCCTTTGCAATCGCGTCGCTCTTTGCTATGGCGCTCTCACATCTGTCTATGAGCAGTTCTTTGTCGCGCTGCAGCGATCGCGCCAGTTTCTCCGCGGCGGCAAGTTTGGTGGTAAGTGACGCGTTTTGGGCATTAAGTTGAACAGTTGTGGCAGAAGAAGGGATGTATACCCGTCGAATCGAGGGGACTATATATGCGTGGTATTTCGGAGGTACGTAACGCAGATCCGGGGTCGCTATGGACGCAAAACCGTTAGCTGTGTCATATTTATCTTGTTGTTATGCGACATACCTAAAGAAAAAGGCGCACGGCACTCTGGACAGAGAGCTTCCATGGCGTCTTCACCGGATTCGATATATTCCATGAGACATTTCTCGCAATGTAAGTGCCCTGCAACCATGTGAGATATTGCAGTCATGTGTGTGGCGTAACTGGTACTGACCACACGGAATTGACATAGGACTTTTGAGGTCATCTAGACATATCGAACATGTTATTCCAGCCATCTTACACGCAGAGGTCGCGTGCGGACGAGGAGACAGAGACGACCGAAATACGGAGGCGCTCAAACAATATGAGACACGGCCACGTGGATATTCCCGCGGTCTCCGGCGCCTGCCGTTCCATGGAGGAGGAGATGATTTTGTGCACAACGGTGAGTTATGTACTGATGTTTATTTGGTGCATCGGGCGCAGAACAGGTATCTCAAGCGGTCTCGATGAATATTGGAACACGGATGCTCTTTATCAAATCCTCACTTCTCATTTCGCGCCTCTGATAACTGTACTAGCCAGGGTTCGAACCAGCGTGTCTACGTACGTCCTACACTCGTGGCGATGAGGCGCTCAGGTCGCTCTCCTCCCTTGAACTCTCTGGAAGATCCTTCTGGCACTCCGAGTCGTTGAATGTCATGTAACGCTGGGATACTTCTCCAAAATGGACAGTCAAGGGCTAAGATGGGCTGCGGGGCAACCATCAGGGTCAGGATAGCTACTTACCACCTAGGAGTGGTGACTACTACTGCAAGCAAGTACTTCGAAGTTATTTTTTGCATGTAACGCTGGGATACTTCTCCAAAATGGACAGTCAAGGGCTAAGATGGGCTGCGGGGCAACCATCAGGGTCAGGGTAGCTACTTACCACCTAGGAGTGGTGACTACTGCAAGCAAGTACTTCGAAGTTATTTTTTGCATGTAAATAATCCTGGTCCAACGGAGGAGGCCGATCGCTTACCTCAGCGTACCCACGCGAGCGGAATAAGCGCGCAACAGACGCATTACTGAAGCCGTAAGGCGGCCGCCATGAAAACCCAAGTACAAGTTGCCAGGACCAGAATGAAAGAGTGAATGGCCCAAAAAGTTGTAGTAAATCAAGAGAAAGAGAGAGTTGATATTGAGGAAGAAACATGTTTGGATGCTTCAGTGTGCAAGTTGCGAGTTGAGAATGCAGGACACCCATAACAGGAAATTGAGTGCATGCCGAAGCATGCCGGCTGGACTGCATGTTTCCCACGCGGGACTGTGATTATTTCGTTTGTCAACCGTCTGCTACGGGGTTGTTTTGAAGGCGGGCCCCGGCCAAAATCACCTGCGAAGGGACTGCGATTCAAAATAATTGCAGTCCCCAAGCTTTGACATGCAGTCCCTCCCGGCATTTGCCAATACTTCCCCAGCATCAATGGCTGCAGTGACTCCTGGCGATTTGCTGGCACTCCTTCCTGGTCCTCTATTCTCAAAGCGAATAATTCTTTATTTTATTCCCTCTGTAACAAAGTACTTATACACTTGTAAATGAAATATTTGGATTGCTATCAAGTGGCGTGTGCAAACATCAGCAAAAATACAGGGTGACTTACACGGTTGAGATGTCTTTGGACTTGAGATGTTTGTCTTTGACTTGGACATATAGTCTTGCCCTGTCTTGAGATGTTGTCATGTCTTCCGATGTCTTGTAGATATGACTTACAGACTGTACTCAGGATGTAATATTATGATAGCACACTCATAGCACCCGGGCCGTGCCAATCCAAAAAAAAATCAAAATGCTATTGTATAAGCATGATGATCAGCATATTTATTTACATAAAAAGCTTTGAAAGCATCTAACGATTCGTAATGTTCCAAATGACGAGGAATGAACTCCTCTCCAGCCTTCCCAATAAGATGTGCATTCCGTAACACAGTGTCAAGATGGATAACTGACATCTGTCTTTTCCCACTACGTGGATACAAATCCGGTGCAACCACCCACAATCCTGTATCCTCATCTGGTCTGTTACTGACCGGCAAAAACCATGAGACCAATGCGCATGGATAGCGCACCTGTTCAAACTTGAATGAGAAAAAAAGTAATACTTGGACAACATCAAGACCGCAAAACCCAGGCAGTGTCGGATCCCGATCTAGGAAGACACAGTTGTAACGTGGACCTTCACGGCGCCACAAAGGAACAGCACGTATATGCTCTTGATGCATACCACCGATGCCTGAGTAGTCACTGGGCGCATAGTATGTAGCAATTGCTGAGGGGAACACTGATATGTGCGAGGTGATATCGGGATAATGGTCTGAGGTAATCTGGGAGCTGCTGTATCCTGGATTTAGTTCGTCGTAAAGGAACCGCCTTGTTAATTCCGTCAGCTGTGGAACTCGGATATACTCAGCAAGAGCTTCAAGCTGGCCAGGATACCCTCGTGCTGTTATCATATGTTAGTAAGTACAAGTTAAAGTCTCAGTACTTTATTGCTTACCTGGACACTTTGCGAGAGTAACCTGGGCAGTGACACCGTCTTCTGCAGGGCCTCCGTCATCATCCTCGGCAGCTATAAGCACCATCTCCTTTGCTTTGGCCTTATCAAAGCCAGATGGCTGCTCTGGTATCAAAGGTCCTTCTGATAAGTCTAATGTTGTAGCGGCAGAGAGAATAGAGCAAGGCCCCACAAGCATCCCCCGGGCATCAAAATCAACAGAAAGTTTGTCCAAGCGGGCATTCGTCACAAGCATCTGACCAAGGGCCTCAAACCGGCTCGACCTCCGCCACGGTTCCTTAACAGCTTTGATGTGCTTTGCTTCTGTAATCGATGAGCATAGGCCATTAGGCGCTGCAAACAACTGGATGTTTTTGCGGTAGTGAAGAATGGAGTGTTGGCGGGGTAAGGAGAAGCCACTAGTTTGAACCCCACTTTCCTCGAAGACGATGCGCTCGCGCTGAAATCGGTCTAGGGCTACGTCGATAGCCTTAAGGGTATCTTCACTGATAACGTCCCGCCGTACAAGGTAGCAGAAATCCATGAAAGCACTCAGTGCCCGGAGCATTTGCGGCGGTACGTGTCCCGCTAGCGCAGGTAAATACACCTAAGACAGAGTAATTAGACAAGTTCTGTTATGATATATTCATACATACCTTCATTAGTGCCTTCGAGTCATCACCGGTCCACTGCTTGAACCCACACCCTTCAGGAAAGCGACGAAGGCCAGGGAAACTAGGAACAGCAGCAATACTACCCACAGAGTAAGATGATATCTCCTACTGTGATTGATGAATATATTGGACTTACCGATGGCCAATATCAGCAATAATGGCTGCCGCACGAGTTGTACCATGTACAAGTCCCAGATACTCTCCTACCCAAGCGACAAGATGATCTTTGAATGTGCCTTTGATCACTTGATGCAAGATATCCGGCGACAGAAGCTCATGGATATCAGCACGTGGGAACCCAATGGTAAAAGGCTAATGACACTTGGTTAGTACCGTTTTTGATTACTCTAATTGATATTACTGCTTACGACAAGATTACCCACTACGCCGTAGTCATCCCATAGAGTATTGAGATCAAAGGCATCAAGTAGTTTCCTTGTATTTTTATGTGTTCGCCAGGTTCCGCCACTGTGCAGCTCATCTGGACAAGCCATACGTCTATGAGGGAACGTCTGCGGTCAGAATCAGAGTTGGTCAGAACATACTATAGGACGTACTTCGGACACCAGCCTTGTACCACACAGGAAAGTAAGACTTGCTCTGGATAATCAGCAATGTATGGCCCAAGACCATATATGATCCTTCGGTAATGACCATCGCTACAGAGTGTCACTTCAGGCATTGTCATACCAGGCTTTAAGGATTGAAAGACAAAATTTAGGGACATATGGAATAGCTGTCAACAGAACTTGCGAAATTTGGCATTGTCATCATGCTCACGGTCTGCTACATGATCAGATTAGCTTCAAGCATCTCGCAGCAAGTGGCTCGACTCACTCTTTGGTACGGCAAGAAATGCAACCAGCGTAACTGCGTTGCGATGAGCACGACACACGTTATTGTGCACAAGGCCGTTTGAGATATAAAGCGGATAATATTCATTTTGCCCCGTTGCAACCGACACAGTAGTCTTGTCACTACCGGCTATGATGGGGCAGAACGTCACTGGATATCTGTGGGGATTTTTAGCTAGAATAAAACTTGAAAATAAGTTGAAAAGAGTATAAACTTTATTCATGATTTTCAATATAAAATTTTGGTAAAAATTCACAAGAACTTTCTAGTTTTATCTGATAATATTTTGTGACAAATCTAAGATATTTTTGACTCAAAATATGCTTTAAATTTTGTCTTAGCTTTTCTACCCTAAAATCTTATTACAACTTTAGCAAAATCTATCAAATTAATGTTTTGATCAGATTTCCTTCAGTTTTTACAAACATCTTGCACAAGAAAAGTCTAGACAAAATTTAAAGCATATTTTGAGTCAAAAATATCTTAGATTTGTCACAAAATATCATCAGATAAAATCAGGAAGTT